>PYAF01001054.1:58098-102091 GCA_007407185.1 Glycine tomentella
TTTTAACTTGAAAAACCAAAGCAAAACAACTGCTAGAAGCACGTTATCTAATTTTATTAGTTAGAATTTATTAAAAAATATAAAATTATGACTGAAATTCATTAATGAAGAAAACTCTCACCTTGTGATTTTTAACAAAAGAAATACAGTTTAGTCATGTGAGTAAACTATATTACTGGGATTTGTGTATAATTACAGTTTTGTTATTATTATTATTTATAAAAAAAGAAATACAGTTTACTCATGTGAAATTTTTGCATAGATGCATGGTATGCCAACATTTACCTAACTTAGGATACTCACGTGAACAAGGCAAATTGCTAAACCCAGAAATTGTGTTTTCTGCTACTATATATGGCACCATTCCGTAAAAAAATTGATATGTACATTCATGTAGGTAAGTGATGAAAGTGAAAGATATGAAGACAAAGAAACAATATTCTCTACCATCAGCGAATCCACAGCACAAAACCAGGACAATAGCGCAGCAGATCCAGTGTGACAGTAAATTTGTTCAAAATGGCACAGTTTGTTGGCGGGTGCCTTGGGATTAGATATGGTATGGCCTGTGACTGCACGTGGAGAAGATGAATTCAGAAGAGTCAGCGGTGAAAATTCAACGAGATGATGGGTTGGTTTGTGGCGTTTGAACGTGAAAATTATAACTATTAATCTCTTAAAATCTCATCTGAAACACAACAATTTATATCTAAAACGTGAACCCAAACATGTTAAGAGTCTTTAAAGCTCCTGATCAATAATGCAGCCAGAATTAAGCATTTTTATTTTTCCATTTGTTTTGCTGTAGCGTGTGTTAGGAAGATCCCACTATGAATGCAAAAATAAGGAAGCAAATGCGTTGGTCAACTTCCGTTTGCTGTGGATTGTCAAACACCCTCACCTAGTTGAAAGATTTGTTGTTACAACAAGATATTAAGTAAGAATCTTGAATTTAAAATTTGATCTTCATTAAATCTTTTAATATATAAATTGTTAAAAAAAAAATAAATTTTCTTCTTTTTTTTTCTTCTAATATTTCAACATAAGATATATCATTAAAGAAACAAATGAAAAAAATCTTGAAATTTTTTTAATCATATGTATCACTATATGATCTATTAAAAAGTAATTTAAAACCTTAATTTGAGATCTACCAGTAAAAGTACTATAAAATATACATTGAATTAGATATATAAGTGACAAGATTATGTTAAAAAATAGACATAGCATATTTTTTTTGGTAAAGTTATTTTATTTCCATTCAGTATTATCAACTTGTTATTAAACTTGATGTTATGTAGATAGTAAATTAATTAAAAGTCATACAGAATAAAAAAAATTAAAAAAAGGTTCAATCACTTGTATATGTACTCATTGTATTTTATTTAATTTTGCAAATATGTTGATGCAACACGTATAAATTTAGTATTAATAGTTTTTTTTTTCAAAATGATCAAGTCAATTTAAATAAATTTCTAAATAAATATTAAGAAAGATGAAAATAAATTAAATTAAACTTTTTGTATGAGTTAAATTGACTTATATAACTCAATTTTTATTATCAAATATTTAAATTCTCTAGAAATATTTATAAACTTAATGAATATGGACATTTTACTTTAAAAAATTAATAATAAAAGTTTTTATAAGTAAATGTATTAATCCAAATCGTGTGTTTAAAATTTAGTTGATAGCATATAGAAAAAAAATATAATGATTTTACTGTAAAAGAACCATAATTGAACTATATTAGAATTGAGTATATCGTTTTATATTTATGTAAGGAAATGAAATTAAAATATACATGCGTATTTTATAAAAGTGTCGTGATAAGGTGCATGTTTGGAGTATCATCATAAACTAGCGTTGATGACAAAACGAAGTTTCCAAAAGTATCTTATCCTTACTTTTGTGTTTAATTTGTGGTAGATCATTGTATTTGTTTTTGAAATATTCATGCACAATGAAAATTAAACATGCTCAAAAACTTTATATATACGTAAAATGTGTTTATGAATAATAGTATGAATAATAATTTTTTTAAAATTATAACTTGAAGTTGATTACTTGCCCCAATGAAAAAGTTCTATGAGTGTTTTGGCGCGTAAAAAATGCATGGTGGCTGTGAGTAAATTAGCCATAAACTTTTACATGCGAAAAACAAGAAAGGAACACGAAACCAAAAATAAAAATTGGAACATGAAAAAGCCTTCCCGTGTTTGCCTTTTGTGATAAGCTCGTGTCTTAAGGTCACTTTAGGGGTTGATTAATTAGCTGGGCACATAACTTTGGCTAATAGAAGATGATTCAGAGTGGCCCAAAGATGAAAATCAATGGAAGCATTGTTAGATAAGGCACGTGAAAGAAAGAAAATTGATCTCGCGTGATATAATTGGCAAATAAGCACGTATTTAAGCAAGTATTTGGAGTTCCAAATAAGCACGTATTTAAGCAAGTATTTGGAGTTCATTTTTCAAATTTATGTATATAAGAAGATATTTGTTATAAGATTTTACTTTTGATAAGTTTCGTAACTTTATCAGATTAGTCATTAATTTTCGGAAGAAAAACACATAAATCATTCAAAAAAGTGAAAGAGAGAAAGCAAAGCTATAAATGCCTGTTCATGTCCTCTTTCGGCACCTTCTTCTCTCTTTGTTTCCCCTTGGGGCCACGAGTTTAATTTCCTCTTCAGTCTTCACATCACACACTTTTCTCAAGGTTCATTCAATTCATTCCTCTCTCTCTCTCTCTCACACATCTTCTTCTTTATCTCTTTCTCTGTTCTTAAAGACACATCTTGATCTTGTGACTTGTAAGCGTGTGTGTGAAAGTACCCTCTTTTTTTCAAAGCATTCTAAAACACCTCTCTCTTTCTCTTACAATACAAAGTGTGTTAATGATGCACTTGAAAAGCAATCACTTCTCACACTGTCCAGCTTGTTCTTGTTTGGCCTAAAAGTCTTTAATTAGTAATATTTACGTTGCCCTTCTTTGCAAAGATTATTGCTCTGACGCACAAAAGCAGCATCTTTTCTTCATAAACAAACGCACATTCATTCATTTGTGCTGTCTATAGTTTTGTTTCTGTCCTCTCTGGGCTCTGTTTCTTTCTCACTTTCTCGTCTCATCGGTTCTTCCCATTACCCATCAGATTCTATCACATATCCCCCACCTCAATCTCATTGTTTTACCCATGATCGAAAATCAAAACAATTCTTATCTAGAATAAATATATTAGTCATTTTGGTAATGTTTTCTACGAAGTGCAAACCATATAAAACGATATGGTTCATGAATATAGTATTTTTTTTTTCATGGCATGATTCCTCGTGGATTTTAATCCCCACACTTTTTTTTTCTTTTGTTGGCTCGGTACGAATTAAATACGTTATAATTGGATGCTCTAATATATATATATATATATATATATATATATATATATATATATATTGACAAGCATGGATGACATCGCTGACTATTTTATTTAACTAGTGGATTTCATCATGCTACTTAAGGGTTTTGTTTTTCGTTTAATCAGAAAGGGCAAAAGTGCACCATATTATAATCGTAAATGTATTACTTGAGTAGCTAAGCTTTAATTTCCACCGACCAAAATTTCTTTTGGGTACATACATGCATGATCACCCACTTAACTCCCACCCAAACAAAATTAAAAAGGCAAAAGCATTACCACTACCAAACAAGCTGTTTTCCCCTCCATGCATGCTGATAATTAACTCTATGGGCTCTTTTTGGTTTCTACATACAAACACGTATGTTTCTTCTAGAACTATGCTTTTGTTTTCATAGTACGATCTAAATTAAAAATTTGCAAACGGTGATGAGAATTTTAAGACCATAATGAGGATAAAAATTAATTGAGTATTTTATTCGAACCATACTGCTTCAATACTCCATCAAATTTGTTTATATCAGTGAATAAATAAACTCAAGATTAAATTTTTATTTAATAAGTAAAAAAATTATATCAGTGAAAAAGCTTAGGATATTGTATTGAATTATGATTTTAGAAAAATATTTTTTTGACAAAAAAATTGTTGAATTTTTTTAAAAATTATAAGAATATAATGATTTTTTAAGATTTTTTAAAAGACTTTATAATTAAAATTTTGTAATTCAGATTTTAATGGATTTACAAAATATTAATTCATAAATTAAAAAATATTATGAATTTTAAAATTTTAAAAGGCTCGTAATTTTTTTTAAAAAGAGCTCCTTCCTGCTTAATGTACATGGGAAAAGAGTTCTGAATCAAATATTTGATCTAATTCTGAATATATGGATTTAAACTAATATGTTAATTTAAAAATGAGAATGCTAATAGTTGTATTTCAACAAATTTATTAATAAATAAATAAATTTATTTAAGGATCTTATTAACTAATGTCATTAATTAGAATATTGGTTAAGAAATTAAAGGATAAATATTTTATTGAAAAACATATAAAAGTGTATTAAAAAATTATAAGAAAATATATTTTCATGTATCTCAATAAAAAATATATTCTATTTTACTTCCTTAATCAGTAACTTTTTAAGATACCGGTTAACATTCAAGTTTTGTTAAAATATATTATTAGAGTAAGTATATTTTAATTTTAATGTGCTTGTGAAGACTTATAGTTTGTCACTTTGTCTGTGACTATATGGAGTCTATCGGGTCTTACTAGAGTTGGATTAAGTCAGGTCCAAAACAGGTTATAATATTAGAATTATGAAATACAAAAAAGTTTTTTGTTTGTATCAAAATATTGTTTAATTTCTTATTATATTTTTCTGTTACCATATTGATTAGCTTTTTTTGTCATTTATTGTTTTTTTCTTTTTTTTAAGGATGTAATATAATTATAGTAAATCGACAATTTAATTTCTGCAACTGTCATTGGCTATCACTTTGATCTTTAGATTTAACAATTTTATTCTGAAAAAAAAAACTTAAAATTGTAATCCATTTCAACTAAATTTCAAAATTTTCAATTTTGTCACTTTCTATTATTTTTGGTCATTTAGTATATGTTAATATTAATATTTAAGCCACATATACTTAATTTTGGAGTAAAGTGAGTGAAAAATTATAGTTTCAGGACTTTTCTAAGTTTTGTTAACTCTAGAAACTAAGGTAGCAACAAATCACTATTTTTCATTTCTTTGTATTTGAATGAATGGTATAATCATCGTAGTAAAATATAGTAAAAAGGGTATTAAGATATATTACAAATAACGGTGTGTTCAAAGGAGTAGTTTCTACCAGTACGAGGAGGACAATGGAAAATTTGCAATGGATGATTAAAAAGAAACCATTGGAGAAGAGGGTAACACAAGTGAAGTGGGGACAAGTTGTGTAAGGAAGACAGCTAGCGAAGGGAAGCACGGTGGTGACTCGTGAGTCACATCAAACCTAAAGTCCAAAAATGTCAACAAAAGTCCCATCACCGTCCAATCGTTACGCACCGTTGACCGATAAACAGTGTGCCAGAAATTATGAATGAATGAATGAAAGGAGCAAAAGTAGAAGAAAATGTAGAATAAAGAACCAATCCACTCAAATCCAGGAACCAATATCTCATCCTCCACCTTCTCGGCATCTGTGATAAATTCTTCCACATCCTCTTCCATCACCATGGAACAAATTTGAGAATGACAGGGTTAACAATTTTTATTTTACTATTTTTTTTATTTAATTATTCTATAAGATAGTAGAAGAAGTATGCTTGCTTATATTGAAATTGTTTTTAACCATTTAATATAATCTTTATTATCATTTCTCTTTCATTTGTGACATATATTATATACGTACTAGTACTAGTATAAATCATTTAAAATGCCCTTTCTTGCAGGGCATGATTATTGGCATAAAATACTCCTTACCTCGCGAGTCTAATTGACCTAAAATCCTGTAAGGACAAATTGTGGTGAGTCGTCAAAATTATGAACACAACTCATTATTTGAAAAATAATTAACGTGTGACACATATCATAAACATATTCCATCAGAAGCTAGAGTACTTTTTTTTCTTTATCATTTTCAAATCAACCAACTATTGGAGTACTGGTTTTGACTAGCAATGTAAATTGTTGATGTAAATTAATTACATGTACTTAGATTCTTTACTGTATAAGAAAGCCTAACTTCCATAACTAAGCATAAATGCCTTTCTATTTCTTTATATAGTCGTTATTTCTTTTTATGCCGAAGCTAATTCTCTCCTTTAATAATCATTATGTATTTATTTTTATGGTTATGTAGGTAGGAGTATATTGGTTAATGGTTATTATTCCAACAAAATTGCAGAATCTGGGTTTTTGTCCTAACATTCTAAAATGAATTTTGTTGGAGATTTTGCTGTCTGAGGGGCTAAGACCAACCTCACACTGTGGGCTCAGTGCCCAAACATAAATTCCTTCCTTTCATTAATTTCCTTTACCTATCCAAGACAGCCTGCCAAAATGTCCATCATTGTTGAGCCAATGGCAGGCGTATACAACCACTTCTTCAATAAAATAATGTAATTGGGAATAATTTGGTCTGTATATCTATCTTCATATAGTTGTTCACTCATGAATATCATTAAGAATTGAAGAATTTTATTCTCATTATTTTGATATATTTTTAATTAAAAGAAAATATAAAACAAAGGAAGTGATTTAAAATAAAATAACTAATGTGATGATTTTTTTATGTAAAACCTTATAAAATATGCGTAAAATAATAAATTAGTATTCTTATAAATTTATGATTACGACTGTTTGAAACATACTCCAAATTTTGTATGCGGTATTTTACTGACCTTTTTCTTCTTTGAAAAAAAAATATTTAAAAAAGTATTTTGAGATACTGTAATCAAAAGTATCCAAATATTATTAATTTTATTATTCAAATTCAAATTTCTGACTTTTATTAGAAAATCTTAAGTTTTGTAATTTTCCTACCCGAAATTTTAATGGTGCTTCAAAACAATATCATAATATTAACGGCTAAACCTTATATTATTGAGAAAGCATAATTTCATTAATTTCTTATATGCTCTTCTGAGGTTGAAGATATTATTATGGTAATTAAAACTCGGATTTGGAAGATATGAGTAGGACATGCAGTGCTTTTGCCAGTTTGTGTATGTGGCATTTTCGTGGACATTGAATAGTAATTTGCGTGGATAATTGTCCTTCTTCCTTCCAATGTTATCATCTACTTGGATAACACACCAAAAGAATCCAGCAACATAATTTTGCATTTGCTAACCATGCAATTTCGGGGATTTCGAGGAGATCATATTTATAACTTTTTCAATTAGTTTTAAATACCTTTGCTTAAAGATCAACATTTGGCACAGACTTTATAGGAATCCATGTTAAGGAAACTTCTTCCTCTTCTATCACTGCTTAATTATCAGATTGGCAAACAAGGCCTCATATATATCTTCCTCCTGCAAATTCGACTTTGTACAAAATTTGACTGCCAGGGTCGCTATACAAAAGCCTCCCTAGTTTGACTAAGGCTACATATTGTACATTTGTAGGGGTATATGTATCAGTTTGCAATTGGTTCAGAAAAACCCTAAAAGTGCATGGAGTTGTCATTTTCTCTCCCCAAAGTCATAAATTTCTGGATTAACTTTATTTTAGAAATAAATTAAAATATATAAAAGCCACGTAACCCCATTGCCCGGAGGCTCCACACTATGCAGGTCACCAAGACACAACTTTACCGTTGTGCCAGGGCTCGCCCTCAAATAAATTAAAATATATATAGCAAAAAAAATTGACTTATTTTTCCGTGTGTCTTTTATTTATATATTTTATAGAATAACCGAAAAAATATAATAAATTTACTTAATCATCTGATCATTGTCAATATTAATTGGAGTGTTTGGATTTGAATTTGTGATCCACGTTTTCTAATATTTTCACTACCAAAATTATGAAGTGATGTAGAAGCAACCTTTTTTCTAATTCATCTTTAGTGTTATTAATGTTCAAACAAACGCGTACTGCATTTTAGTTCATATCCAAATATTATTTTATTTGTTTTAATTCTTATCCCTCTATTTTATATTGATTTTACACTTCCAAAAAATTTCAAAATATAAAAAAAATATTTTTCTAAGGACTAAAATATAGATTTCTTAAGTATAGACTCTATTACAGTAATAAACAAAAGGTTTACACGCAGATAAAGCGACTAAATAATTAAGTAAACCATTACAATTTATAATTAATATTTTTATTTATATTTATTTTTTTAAGAAAATTATGACATATATTATTAATTTTCTCTCATTTTAGATAAGAGTGTCAAATATTTAAGAATCAAAAAGAAAAAGGATGAAATTAAAAATATAATAATCAATATTATTTTAAAATTAAAAAATGAAAAGAAATATTGTTTTAAAATAGAATTAAAAAAGTAACAGAGTAAAAAAAATTGAACAAGCTTATTTATATAAATACTTTCAACCATTTTTTCAAAACTTATTAACTATACACCTTTTTTATAATAAAATAATTTGATCTAAATAAGCCCACTTATTGACTATACACGTTTCCTTCTTGAAATTCAATTTTCACAAATAACTAAGAGTATGTTTGGATAGAGTATTTTAAAATTTTAAGAAATTTAAAATTTAAGAAAATTATAATATATTAATTAAAATTTTTTCATTTTTTAAATTTTGTATTTGAATAAAAAAATTAAATTTTTTTATTTTTAAAATTTTGAACTTTGTGTACAAAAAGGCACTTGAGGTGAGTACCGTGAGAATAATAGAGGTTGAAGTACTAGACGATGGAAACAGAACAAAGAGTGTTGCGGTAACAACGAAAAAGAAAAATTCGACATTTTCAATTATTTAAAATTCTGATCTAAAATTTTAAAAATTTCAATTCTTCATATAAAAATATTCAAACAGTAAATCTTAAATTAAAGAATCTTAAATTCTCTAATAAATTACTTTCCTAAATTAAAATATTGTATCCAAACACACCCTAAAAGAATTTTGTTATTCATATACCAGTTTTCATTAAATATTTTATAAGTCTATTTCTCTTAATTAATTGTAGTGTTTATTATATCTTATATTTTTCTCTCTTCTTTCTTTCTTTCTCTTTATTATAAAAGTTGTTATATAACTTATTGTAGAAATAACATTCCTCGTGAAAACTATTGATGTTGGGATTATATAAGATGGGGAGCTAACCATAAATTGCAAGATAATTATAGTATATAGACAAATCTCGTACAAAAATGAATAACTCTTGTGTAGATAACGTGTCAACATTGAAAGGAAACTAATAACAATTTTTTGTCACAGGAAGTAACAAAGCTGTTTGCATAAAATTGGGAGATAACGATCGATGTAACAGAGTAGCAAGGAAGTTGTCACCCCTCGCCCTGTAAAGATGTTCTATTTTGTTTGGGCATATATTTACCCTAAAAGAAAAAGGTGATAACCTCTTTTGAGTCGCAAGCGTCTACCATTTATTAAAATGGTTGCTTTATATACTTTTCTTCTTCTTTTTTCTATAGACTACACGTATTGTTTATGAAATTAAAAGTAACTTTATTTAGGTTGAAAGTATCTAAAATGTTAATTAAGAATTCTTCTATAGACAACAGAACTCAAAATTAAAGAGTTAAGGTGATACTTAAAAAAAATAAACAATATCTCAATTAATTCGATTAGCATTGCAGTTAAATCTCCAACGGCAAAGGATCTAGTTCAAATTAATGTCCAATTGATTAAGGAATTCTAGGCTAAGCTAGTTAGATTGAATTCTGCATTTGTTTAATTTGCTATCTTTCTTGTCTGTTCCTAATTTCATACTCTCTGGCTAGATCTCATGCATCCACGTTTCTATTGTGCATTAATAGGAGTTTTTGTCTTGACTATCAAATATATACAATGACAACTTAATGCAGAGATGTTGTGACGAATACTTTTCGTCTGTATGTTAAATTTGAAGGTCACGACAAACTTGAAAATTATACCTTAGTTCATGTGATTCGATTTTTTCTTATTCTTAAAATAATGCAAAGACGGTCGAAACAACAGAGGAGAAAATAAATAAAAAAAAGAACCAAAATACGATGAATCAGAAATAATATTAATAATAATAATAATAATAATAATAATATTTATTATTATTATTATTTTAATTTTTTAGTGAATGTTAACAATTATAGTAATAACGTTGAAAAACTTAAAGAAACCTACATATATACGCCTGAAAATAGTTCATAATAGGTTAATTTGCAAGTCACCTTTGTACAAATATCAAAATATATTTACCAAACATTGATTTAATGTCATTTATTATAATTTAACTAGTTAAAATAAAATGAGGATACTTTAATAAGTTGTAGAGTATATAAACCAGAAGAGAAAAAAAAGCTCTTGTAGTAGTAATTTATTTTCATCGCGAGGATATGAAATAGGGACTCTTTTAAAACCATAGAAACAATTATTAAACGGCGGAGTCTGTTTTTCATATGTTCTAAAATGGAACATCATTTAGACATGGTTATAAGCTCAAGAAGATTCTTAAAGAACGTAATCGAAATGGATGACTCTGATGCATGTGAAGATTTAGAAAATCGAGTATATTATGGATGGCAAATCTAAAAGTAAAGAAAAAGATGAACCTTTATGCAACTTGCAGTTGGTAAGGCACAATGTAGTACAGTATTTTTCATGATTTGTACCCATTGATATCATATGCCACTTGAAAACAAAACTAGTCTACTTTGTTTTATAACATATGGGAAAGGACCTGCTAACTAGTATTTTATTAACAGCATCGATGAAAAAAAATGATGAATAGTTTTTATTAAAATTAAGTTTCTGTGAAATTATAGTGAAATATGGTATTAATCACATTTTCTGAAAGCTTTTTACTTTCCAATAACTTAAGCAATTTTTTAAGACATCTTATTAATTAATAAATTAATCATATTTCTGAAAGTTCTTTTTTTCTTTTCAATTACTTAATCAATGTTTTAATAAGACATCTTATTAATCTGTCAAAAAAAGACATCTTATTAATTAATAATGTTTACAAAGAAGAAGAAAAATACTGAAAATCGTCGCAGTAAAAAAAAAAAAAACTGATAACCTCTATAGTCTATTAAATTTTCAATTGCCCCGATCGCTATTAATTTTTCTTTAAAGCAGAGGAGATATGGATTGTTAAATAAAACAATATTGGAAGTCTGGATATTAAATAAGGGTTTCATAATTTTCATTAACATTAATTGTTGATTGAGCAAGTTTTACTAACCATCACAAGTTCTGTAAAAATGTTATCCACGGTATCAAACCGTCATCACGTTTATAATAACTACGTTACCAGAAAAAAGACGAAGTTTTATGTATAAAATAAATAAAAAAAACGAAGAGGTTTTTCTTAGATTAACAAGGTACTAGAAAGGTCCAGAATAAACAAAAACTTAGAGGGTACTATATTTGAAATGGAAATTTTGAACTATTGATTTGTTTTAATATTAATCCAAGTTCCTACGTAATTTGGTTAAATATTAACTAAATCTGGAAATAAATAATGGAAAGAGGAACTAATAAAGAAACAAGAGCTGAACAGGCCACGGCCTGTGGACTCATTAGATAATTAGGGCCCAGTTAATTTTGCAAGCCTGATCCAAGCTGGGATCAGTGTGTTTTCACGTCATTTAGCAATAATAACTCTATGACGAAAAACTTTTTTTTAAAAAAAAAAATCTCCAGAAACAAATGAATAATCATTATAGTACTATCATAATAATACCATCTTGTATTGATGTTCTTCTGTTGAATGAAATGAAATAATTTGGTTTAAAAAAGTCATAATAATACAATGAATTTTTTAAACATTTTGTTCGAATGAAATGGCAGAGTGATTTAAAAAATTAAAACAAGTTGTGGTATTTTATTTCTTGCTTTGGCATTGATTTTGTATTTTCTAATTTCTACACTTGCATTCAATTCTCAAAATGTCATATATTTTGAGTTGACTACCATCTTTTTCTGTAAGTAAGGATTCCCCCGTAGCGCTTTCTACTTCTAATAAGCCATGAACAAAATTATTCTCAACGAGTCTATAAGATGTAATTTCATTTTTTTCATTAGGTCCGGGTAGAGACCAAAGGTCTCGAGGGACCGATCCGGCAGAACAACTCAAAAGGTAAAGAAGTATCGTTAATTTCTTCATACTCGTTCCAAGTTTAAAGTACCATTTATACAAATAAGAACCCCCCGTCACATGATTTCTTCTTCATATAGATAGATATAGGATCTATGGAGCAATTATTTAGAAGTACATTTTGTGAAACAACCCTTCCTATCTGATAAAAAAGGATCTCATGATCCTGAACCGATCTTATCTGAGATTGGAAATTCCAGATTTTTCTATAAACAACAGATCTAATTATATTATACTAGAATAAATATGGATAAAACCATCTCTATCAAGATGACATATCCATTTTATGCTATTTTTGGGAATTAGGGGTAGAGGAGGGACGCAGGAATATTTTAAAAATTGAACTCGTCTCAATTCTTAAGAAGGCATGCGATAATATTTAAATTGAGAATTGTTAACGGTACTTTATTAGAATTACAACTTTTTTTGAATCACACTTCTCTTCTTCTTCTTTTATTAATTGACAGAAACAAGCTCATATTATTTCATGTAAACAAGAGAATGAAATACAACTTAAATTGAATTCAATAACATGTCAATTAGCTTAAGATTTAGATATCCTTGATAAACAATAGACCATTCGATTGGCTTATATACAAACAAATTCGATTCACTTCTTATTTGAATCACAATTTTTTTATTCAATGACATTCTCTCCTATTTAGTCATTGTTAATAAAGCTTAGTCAACATTAAAGTGTTTTACTGAAACTACTCTAGTTTAAACATACCAATATATTTGTAAAAAAAAAAATATCGTGCACAATTTATTATTCGTAATATCATATAAAAGATGCTTTCAAAATCATTTTACGATTTTAGTTTACCTTTCTTTAAATTTTTTCATACTATATTCTTAAGGTATACATCAGGAAATAAAAAAATTAATTAAGACATTATAAAATATTCAGTACTTTAAAAGTTTAAATTTGCTTAATATATTTAATCAACATGTTTTATTATTTCCTTAACTTGTATCATAAAATACTGCTAGTTATCATTCTATCGTCAGTTTTTTTAAGTGTACAAGTTAAAAATTAAATAACTATTATGTAATGAGAACACTAACAAATGCCTCTAATGCATTGATCAAGCAATTAAAAGTGCAATAATTTTACAAATAAGTGTCAATTACATACTTTCATGGTGATGTTCAATGTAATTCTACATTCATTTTTAATCAGAATTAATTGTTTATTATTTAGTTAGTTAGTTAGTGATTTTAAGTCACTCATAAAAAACTCTTATTTTATCTACTCTCTTTTTTTGTTTACTCATTCAAAAGATTGATAATATGTTTATTTATATTAAAATTACTTTCAAATTATTATTATTATTATTTTATTTATAGTATTAAAATATTCAAAAACTAAATAGGAATAAAAATAGAAAACCATCTCAAATTAAAAACTACTACCAGATAAATAAAAATATTTTTTTAAGAACCAGACAGAGAATAAAAAAGGAGACTGGAGTAGTATATTTTTATTCTCACTTTGCGGGTTGCATCGGCATTTCATTCAAGTATGTTGAAACATAACCTCTAATTTCAGGGTTATTTTGTGGCCCTCTAACCTAATTACCTAAACCTAGCGTCGGTATGTTGAAAGATCGCGTTTCAAAAGCATGATCGATGTTTTTTCAGTTTATTATATGAAATCACAACCAGTCTCTCTCACATGTATTTCAGTGTAAATTAATCGGCAAAAACTAAAAACGCTTTTCGCCTAGAGAATTCAAGGTCAAGGTCTGTTAAGGTGTGCTTGGTTGTGAGAATAGGAAAGGAAAAAATATAAGAGCATAAATGAGAAGATAAATAAGTAAGAAATAAGATAGAATAGGGTATAAATAAAATTGATTTGATTGAAGAAAAGTGAGATCAAATAGAGATATTTAAATTAAAGTGATTTGATAGGTAAAAAAAAATTAGTTAAAAAGTTGCATTCATCTTGTCTCCAAGTACAAAAAAACAAAAAAAACAAAATACCCGATAAAAACAGTAATTTCTACATAAATTTGCTCACTTTGAAGATAAAGAACAATGCTAATATTTCTTCACACTTCTTTGCAAATTGGTATAACCAAATTGTGCATGCCTCCCATGTCCACTTAATTCTTTGTTCTTTCATCCTTCCTTTCTCTGTTTAGCTGCAATCAAATAACTTCTTTTAGAGGCGCAAATGAAATAAGAAAGAAAAAAAAAGTTAGTGTATAAAAAATAGCAAAAATATTCTTAATAAAATAAAAAAAGGAGACTAAGTTTAGGTTGTTGAATATAATTTTTTTCTTATTTAATATTATAGAAAGCTTAAGGAAAGAAAAAAATTGCGTATATAAAATTACTTAAATACATCAAATAAAAATAAATTGTGATGTTTTGTTTTTTAATAGAAGAGAAATACCCTCCCTCTTTCACCCACTTCTGGAGGGAAAGAAAAATTGAAATGAGATCCATTATAGAAAATAGAAATCCTTTCTTTCAGTCCATGCCATCACAAAAGGAATCCATAAATTTTTTATAATAAAATTTACATCTTTATTTTAATTTTGCTATTGTTTTAAAGGTTTCTTTTGTTTAAAGTTATATGGCATTGTATAAATAATTAAATATAGGTTATTTTTTGTGTTAGTTTGAGTTTTAAATTTTATTTTTAATAAAATAAGCGAATAATTTTTTAAAATTTTGTATAATTTTAAATATTTTTCTTAGATATTAAAAAAATAATAATGATCTATTGAAGGACGTACTGTTTGTTTGATTGTATCGATATTTGTAATAGATGGATGATATTTTGATAATATATTATTTTACATATCCAATTAATAATCCATATTTTTTTATTATAGTTTCTTTCTTCTCACATGATTTATGATATCAATGCTTCTGTTTTTTCTTCTTATTTTTCAGGTAAATAGTTATTTTTTTAAATGAATCTATAAAATGTTAATAAATTTATCTAGATAAAGATTTAAATTTTAGTTTTCAAAAATAAAAATAATATAATAAATTTATTCATCAATTAATTTTTATTTTTAATAAAAGATAGTAACTAACAAAGATAAATTTAATAATACTTTATATATTTAAGAATAAAAATAATTATTTATTTAATATATAATTTAATTTTTATTTTTTTAATCATTATAAATATAATATTATAACAAAAACTTAAAAAATAAAAAACAAATATAATATTAATAAACATAATTTAGCCGAAATTTTATTGTAATAACATTAATAATAATAACTAAATGAAGTTAAGTCTATTTTTTAAAGAATTAAATTAATGATTTTATATTTTTGTGTAGTTATTATTATATTTGTTTGATTTATTTTTATTTTTATTTTTTAAATACTTATTATAATATTATATTTGTAATGACTAAAAAATTAAATAATTTTAGGTAAATAATAATTTTCATTTTTAAATATGTAAAACGTTGAAAAAAAATTAAATTTTCAATTTTTAGATCAAATTTATAACACTCTACATATTTAATAATAAAAAAAAACTTATTTTTGTGGAGCTGTTAGAAGAAATATTTTTCTTTTGAAATAAGAAAAGGAAAAGTTGAAGTAAGGAGAGAGTGTGAAGGAAAATGGATGGTAGGGGGGTGGCTTTACCGAGGGCGAGAAGGCAGAGAGGCAAAAAGAAAGAGCCACAACTAAGAATATAAATGAGTTAAACTATTTATAAAATATTAAAGTTTGAGTAATTAATTACTAGTGGTAGAGTAGAGTAGGGTGCAAGTAATAAATAAAATGAAATGTTTAGTATAGAAGGAAAGCAATCCCTCGAGCCCTGCAACTCACAACCATCAATCAATCAATCTCTCATCTGGGTCCCACTACTCACTGCTGTCAAATGCATGCAGTTCAATTAACTTTAGTTTCGTCCCTTGCAGATCTGACAAAAATACTAATTTTCAATTATCACAACAATACCACTTGTATTTTAGGATGAAGATGAAGATATTGACTGTGAAGCTAGTTTTCATATTCATAGGTGTAGGTTATAGGTTATAGGGCAAAGGCGATTACTAACAGTACAAACGAATGCTGTGAAAAAATTTAAAAACAACAATACAAACGAGTATTAATTAGTCTTGGATCAACAATATTAGGATTAGTTATGTCACTTTCCAATATGCATCATGTCACATAAAACAAGATGATGTTGTGGGGATGTACTTTGACACTTCTAATAGGTACTAACTGGGTCCAAACTACCTAAAAAAATCTAAGCTCTGGATCAATTTACCTCAAAAGCCTTAAGTGGGTCAATATATTTTGATCATGATACGTTAAGACACCCAACTGATTGCAATGTTGATGATCATGGCAACAGCATATTTCCTAATAAGGGGTGCCAATTACTTGCATGTAAAGCATGTATACATCAAAATAATAATCTGTGGATTTGCAAAGTCTTATCCCGGAAGGTTAGATTTCTTTGGGTCCATGACAAATTAATACATCATATATTGATTTATAAACTCAAAAAATGACTACTTACATAAAATATTTTCAATGCCGTTCCTTCCTTATAAGTGTCATTTCAGGTTAAGCAACACTATTTAATAAAATTTATTATTGAAACACATTATTTGACATCACTTATACAAATATTATTATTTATATAAATAAAAAATGTTTATTTATAAAAAGAGAAAAATTAATTGATTGCAAAAGTTATAAAATTAAGTTAAATATTGACTCTAGTAATTTTAAAATTTTTTGTATAAGTACTTAAATTTATATGACATTACAATACTTAAATTTATGTGTTGTGGATGCTCTAAAGAAGATCATGGCTATATTCCTAACCAATATGAAAAATCTTAGCACCCTCTTCATGCCCAAAATTGATGCCATGTTGTGCTGAATCAGTTGCTCTAAAATCCTTAAATTCATTTAGTGAATGCACAAATAATTTTAACACTCCCCCACATAAGAGCCCATTAAGTTTAAAATGCATAAACTTGAATGAAATAATACATGAAAAAAGAAATTGTCCTTTTCCTCTAAAACTTAATCGAAATCAATTTGCCAACAAGAATACAAAGGAACGTGGATTTGTACCCAAACAATAAAAGAACTTGCCAATTTGCATGTACATTATGCTACATTGAGATAAGGTTGTTCTGTTGGGGAGGCAGGGCATGTGGTTGGGCTAAAGTTGGGCCCGTGAATGGAGTGGTGACAAGGGAATGAAATGAAATGAAGAAAGGGGGTTAATGCGTGCACAAGAACAATGCATTAATCACCTACGATGGTCTATAAAGTGTACTAGTTTGTAGAGTGGTCCTTCACATAAATATCAATAGCAGAGAAAAAGGCTGGGCTTGTTTGCTTGGGTCTGTAGACTCAGTACAGACCCCTACACACACCTACTGTGTCTTTTATGTAATCTCACTGTCATTGCTCAAATCTTCAGAACCCCATCCTCTCCCTCTTTTCCCATCCATTCATATGATATCACCATTTTTTCTATATTAATCTCATTCTTAAAATATCAGATAATTGACACCATGTATAATATAACACTACCCAATTATATACTTAGTGTATGTCATTTTTCAAACTCACTTAGTACTTTACAAAATAAGCACTTAATGAAGAAAAAAAACATCAATTTGTCCGGGACATAAATCCATTCAATTATTTTTCTATTATAAAGTTGAAAGGTTTGAAAAAATACATTGCATAAAGATTATTGGAAATTTCATATTAACTAATTAAAAAATGTATATGAATGAAAAATAATCTTTATTCTATTACTTATTCTAATGATGATTGTTAATTTTTAGGCTTATATTTTTTTGTTAGATTTATGGGATCAGTGATACTCATACATGTCCTAGTAAATTTCATGTTGGAAATGTTCAAACATCTACATGAGAAAGAACATTCATTCACTTTATAAACTAGTTTTTAGAGTTAACTTAAATTTAAACTCAAATTTTCATAATTCTTTTATCTCTTTGTTACTTCTTAATTATAAACATTTAAAACTTATTTATTTTAAACTTAAAGAGACAAAAAAAGTTGTTTCATTTTAGTTGTAGAAAAAACATTTTCGTTTTTACATTTAATACTTTGTTTATATGGGAAGGGCCAATTTTTTATTCCTCTTCAGAGTTCAGACTGGTAAAAATAAAATTGATAGTGCCACTTACCTACTTCAGTAACGGTTGATTGCGCGAACTCATTTTTATTTCCCCCAATAATGGTTGCAGATGTTTTCGTTATTGCACTACTTTTTGGTAGCTACTACACTGAACTGGGCTTTGATTAAATTCAATTACTTCGATTAACAGGTGACGTATTGGGCCATTCAACCACTTATTATAGCCCAAGTTCACATTTCAGATGTTTTTAAAAAAGAAGATCTTCAATCATATAATTATTTGATGCACCTCAATTTTTACTTTGGTAAACCCAGTGCATTCTGTATTGGACAATCCATAACAAAAATTAAGGTACCTTAAGTAATACCCCTTCAATCGATGCATCTATGAGCATTGACTTTTCTTCTATACAAAGAGGATTGACCTTTCTGACTCATAATTTTCTTAGTTCATTATATACCACAAGAAAATTTAAAATGTTTATATACAAAACAATAAAATTTATACACAATAAACATGTACGAAGAATACAATTAATTATTAGGATAGTACAAATTTAACTTATTAACTGAATAATCTATTCACAAGAGAACTATTAGAAATTTCAATATATATGCAACGCATTATTTTTGTGTATGAGCACTGGCTATCAGGCTATGTTTTCTATTTGAGTATGACGACATACGCAAAACTATTCGTTAATTTTTTATTTATTTCACATGCTTACAAAATTCTAACATTGCATCATTCATTTTTCTTTTTCTTTCTTTCTTCTATATAATTTCATTTTTACTATCTAAATTCTCAACCTCAAACGACTACATATCAATTCTACAGTTTTTTTTTAAACCAAAGATGAAAGCATATCATATATAGAAGGTACAAGGACACCCCAACCCGTATACAATATATATAGAAACCCTACCAATAATAAAGCTCTACTTAAAGCACTTGCAACCCTTCAAAAAGCATAGACAAATATTCTATCCAAGAAAAGCACATGCCTATATATAACCCATACCCACTATGATCTTACAAGTTACAACCCCTTCAAACATTCCACGGGGTACATTGACCACTCATAAACAACAAAAGAGAACTTCTTGACTCTTTCACCCTGTTGGATAGCCATACTCAAGATCTAAATTTAATTAATTTCAAGTACATGTTCCGTATTAAGGACAACTATTGTTGAAAATAATGCTATTCCTATGTAGCCATAAAGTCCACATAATAGCAACCCACCATGCCATCTTAGTTTTCTTCCGATATAGAGGCCACCAATATGTTGAAGAAAATGAACCTTGATCTCTATGGGCAATACAACACTTCGCCCCTAGCCACATATAATACTCTTTCCAAATATGTGATGAAAACCTGCAAGAGAACATATATATGAGCAGTTGTTTCTTCCTCCAATCGGTAGAATGGGCAATTGACATCTTGATTTTTGTAATATGCATGATGTTTCTCAAGTTCTCTTTTGTTTAAATTGTATCCTGTCAAGTGTCATCCTCCATACATAAGCTGAAATGTTTGATTAGTTGTGTATACCCCATAAGGATAGAGAGAGAGAAAAAAAAGTGTTCATGGAATCATGGTCATATGGTTGTTGTACCACACCATATGCAAATTTAACTGTATATATTCCTATACAGTCCCGCTTCCGAATCCTCCTATCAACGACTCCTTGTTTTGGTTTCGCCGAGTTTTTAAGTCTTGTAGGAATTCTTCCACCATAGGCTTTTCCTACTCGAACCACTCCTCTTCCACATATAAAGTTCCATTCGCCCACTTACCCATCTCTCCAAAAAAAACATTAATTGTTGTTATCATGAAACTGTGTATAAGCTACTGTATTTTTTATACCAACTAGCTTACTCTTGAAAAAGTTAATTTTGAGTCTAAAAGTTAGTTCGAAACCTCTCAAAATGAAATATTCTTCATGTCAATCACATTTTGCACAAATGCTTCCGCTCATAATAGTATATCATTTGCAAATTGCAAAAGAGAGATTTGATTTCCATACTTTCCTTACCCATTTTAAAGCTTGAAAATACATTGTTCCTTACAACTTGCCACATAAGACATGCTATAGTCATTCTATGACAATTACAAACACAAAAGGAGTACTTGGAGATTATAAATAACTTGCCACAGAAGCAGGGCACTGTGTTTTCCTTATGATACAATACAATAATATTCATTATTTGGGGCAAGGCATGAATGGAAGACTCTAATGACCAAACTAGGATGCACTTTTACATGGAGCAGGAAATGCACTGAGCGGTACCGGTGTACGTATATATACTGTATACAAGCAATATTTGGTTCAGTACACGACACATTTTCTTTAGATCTTTTTTATGGTTATGTTTGGATATCTAAAATTAATATGTAGCTACATAAAATTATGGGATAAAATAGAATGCAATTAAATTACCACAGACGGAATGAAATAAGATTTTATTAGCTATATATAGCTTCTATTCTATCCTATTATATACAATGAATGGATGACAAAAATCCATTTTATTAGTTTATATTTTATCCTTTTTAAAAGAATCGATATCTTGTCACTCCTATTTCACATTCTTACGATAAATTTTACAGTTAAAAAAAATAGAGAAGTGTAAGGTGATGATAAAAGGAAAATACAGAAAAAAATGTCATGAAAATGTGAAATAAAGTATTTGCATATAAAAATAATCTATGCAATGACAACTAATAATTATGTGCTCTATTTCCATCTATTTCATTTATTTCTATCAATCTAATAACATAACTTAGGTTTTGAAGCACATTTATAGGAATTCACCAAAAAACAAAGCATATTTATAGGACTTGGGCGAAGGAAGCCTAGGTACGTCTTGGCTAGGAGAACGTCCTAATCAAAATATTTACATGTGAGGACATGCAATGCTTCCTAGCTAGGCTTTAATTTCCCAAGGCACATTTAGCTTAACTTCCTCTTTGACACACTATATGCATGCTCAACTTCTGAGAGTCGATCTATATTGGGTATATATATATGAAGGCTTCCTCAGAAGTTATAAGTTTCCTCAAGGGTAAGTTTAACTCTCGGCAAAACTGATGTCTTACACCAAGTTCGTCTGTGAAGTTCCTCATCTCAAGTCTTTGTATAGCTCTATCTATGTAATTTCTTCAAGATTTATGTATAGAAACAGTAACTGACAGTCTAATAAAATTCAAAAATATTCATGAACACCTGTTGTCTATTTGACACCTAGAAGAAAGAAAAGAGGAAAGTGTATGTATAATAAGAAATATAATGAGGTGATAAAAATAGAAAAATAAAGAGAAATGATGAGTGTTAATCAACTGTTTGATATGTCAAAGTGTCCACATATATATTATGATCACTCTATAGAATTTGTAATTAATTTTTTGTCTCTTGCTCAAAGTGTCCACTTATATTAGATGAGAATAATTTTTTCTGTAGTTATTTACACACGAAAGCCAAATATATATATATATATATATATATATATCACAGAACTTAGAGAAAATGAACCTTATAACAAATGAAGATCAGATATTTGAGTATATGAAGAAAGGTACGTCTGTGATCATTATTGATGCAATACAAATGAATACCACGAGTCTAATCTTTTTAAACCAATCTGCAGCAAAATTTCTTCCACTTGAAACAGATATAATACAAATGAATATATAGTTAGTAGTCACAATCAATAAGATAATTAAACATGACTCAGAATTGGAGAACAATTGCAAGTTAATAAATGCAATTAGCTTCACTTTGTACATCGACAAAGAAATACTAGTATTTAACTGCTGTTGAAAAAGTTGAAACAATTCATATCCATAATATCATTTAACATAATTATAAACAACCAGGAAAAATCAAAACGAGTGGCTAATTATCCTGAAAGGCCAGATAGAAATATAATTAATGTATATATATATCAGTGTACAAATTGATGTTATGTATGTGTGGAGTACTTCTAATTAATTAAGAAAATTGAACTACCTAGTAAACATTTCCACGGTCTTTTCTTTCTCTTTCCACTCTAATCCTATGAATCTGCATGGTGAAAACCTAATCTTGTATTCCGAAATGGTTTCAAGCTTAGGAGACCACACCTGATCCTTAGACTTCACAAGCTGTTCATAGTGCTTTTGCAACTCAGGAGTACTACACAGAAAACTAGAGGGGCTACCAGGGGTTCCAACAATATTATTATTATTCTCTTTCTGATCTCCACCATTTATGAGCCTAGTGATGAACTCTGGCATGACCTTAATAGCAACCCTTCCATCAGAGCCCTTCAAGTACTCAAAAGGGCATGCACCAAACTTGATAGGGGACTTGTTAGGGCAAGATCCAAGGGCAGAAATGGAAGCCACGGTGAGGTTGTTGCATGCAAAGAGATCAATGGGGAGAACAAAGTAGGTTTGGCCAGGCACGAGTTTATCATCAATTGATAGAACAGGAATTGGTTGTCCAATGAAGAAAGAGTCTGCATGGCACACCATCATTTCAGGGAACTCAAACATGATCTCACCGGCTATGTGTTTTCCCTTTAAGGATCTTGATGTTCCTTCCCAAAATATGAGCTTCACGGATTTTGATGATGATGATGAATTGGTGTTGAGTTGAAAGCATGGAGTCTTCAATGCGTTTCCCATTTAAAGAGAGAACAGCTAGATAGATAGATAGATAGAGAGAGAGAGAAAGAAGTGGTGTTAGCTAGCTGCTTAGAGAAGAATATGATGAAGAGATTAGGAAGATTATGATGTTATATATATAAAGATAATGATAATGTTGACTTTGGATAAAATAATGTGGTCCTTTTATTTTAGTTTTTTGGCACAATCAATTAAAAAGTTTGATGGGGTCGGTGGTCTGGTCAGCCATGCCGGCTTAGAAAATTTCACTTTCTATATCGTGATTTGTGGGCTCTTTTAGGACACACTCTTGTGTCAGGCTACTCATACACGAACTTCACAAGCTTAACCCTTGACCTTGTGTGCCTTTTACTATTTATATTCAAACCTAGTTGGTTACCCTTTTTCTCCTCCCATTAATACTATAGGAGGAGTATTTGGGATTTTACTCTTTTAGGGTGAAGATTATTTTTGTTCTAAAGACCTAAAATAGATGTTAAAATTCTTACTTTGTGATTAACTGCGTAGGAATAGTACTTTATACGGCCCAGCGTGGGGGCGGAAGTACTTATACAATTAAAAGACTAATAAAATTCACATCTTAAAGATTAAAAGTCCTTGGAAAATTTTTCTCTCCGGTAGAAGACGTGTACAGCTTTTTTGTTTTTTGGAAGAAAAAAATCCTGTAGACGTTAGCAAATTTATCTCCAAATATTTTGATCAACCATATATAATTTTGTTCTTGGATTAAAATGATAGCACACACTACCAATTCTCTGTTTAAGTCTTACCGATAAACTCAAATTTTTTTTTACATATGCTCGTATATTATCAAGAGAAAATAATCCTTACACTAAAATTATACAAAAATTTTATAATATCATTTACTAAAAAATCTTCATATATAATAAATTTATTATCTTTTATAAAAATTACTTAAGTCATATTTACCATCTTTTCATGGTGTTAAGACGACGATAAAAACTTCTACATTATTAATGAATAGAGCTTAAATAATGTAATAAATTATAATTATATAAAATGTTTATTTTTATAAGATGCACAGAATAATTAAAATACCACTTTAAAGAAAAGCATCTTAATTAAAAAAATAAATCAAACCTAAATTCTCTGCTTTATCTTCACACATACTCATTTTGATATAGAAATTTAATCATTATCCAAAGACTAAGTTAGATCCAGTCATCTCATTTTTTCTGTATAAAGTTAACCACCGTATTACTCTATCATTTGTGCAACGTCATTGAAAATATGAACGAACAAAAATCATCCGCGGAGGCATCTACAAGTTTGAATTCGTTGACTCTATCTAATCCGTGCATGTTTTGAGCTTTAAAAATGTGTTGATTTTTAATCTAATAACCCAACTAATTAATTTAATATTCATAATTTGAAGGAGTGATTAATATTTCAAAATCAGTAGGTGTTAGTTAGTTTGGTACTTTCGAACTAATATTGGTTCGCAAAACGAAAATCTGTGCAATTCACTCAAAGCCATAAGTTCCCTCATCATAGGCTGATATTAACCCACGTTGTCGGTTTAAGACCAAGCTTGTGACTTTCACGTGTCAATTTGCTGCTTTTTATTATTATTATTATGTAAAATGTTTAGTCAAATGTCAAATTGCAGGCTATAATCATATAATCATTTCTTCGATAGATATAATAGAAGCCTATTATTAACGTAAGTAGTTTAAAAAATTGGGAAGGAAAATAATAATTCCACTGTATATAGATAATCTTACAACTTAAAAAGAAGTTTATCCTATATAAAGACTTCAAGAAGTTCAATTTACTAATTTTCTCTCGAATTTTCTTTTTTCTTTGATAAATGTTTTAGCCTTCATTAGCAAATAACGTCGACCCTTTTCCTAAGTCAACTTTCGGATAATAAGTGAATTCAAAAATAAATTTATATCTATTAATAAATTCCTTATTTCGGAAAGAAAAGGAGAAAAATATAATATGAATGCGATTATAATTTTTAAATAATTGTGTAATTTGAACTAATGAATAACTAAAATGGTAACAATAACGATAATTGTTCAAAATTCGCATGTGATACACATCTGTGTAACTTATCCTCAAGGAGCTAAAGAGCAGACTTTTACATTGTCAATAGAACACCTGAAAAGCAATATTTATTTACGTGCAGAAATATATAGTTTTAAAGAAGAAAAGTTCTTATACGTTCATATTACATGCACTTTTTTCGTTGACTAAGTTGTAACAAGGGGGGAGGAAGAAAATATAAATTCCACATTGAAGAAGAGATAAATTAAAGATAAAATGAATGCTACTAGTGTCAAGTTGATAAACAAACTAAAATGAATTTCATTATTTATGCTCATGAGAAAGAAAAAAAAAATTAATCATAGAAAATAAACAGGTCAAGAGAAGCCAAGTTGATTTTATGTTTTTCAATAGATCGATACTCTTTCTTCTTAATTTCCCTCTCCTACCTGACCCTTTCCTGAGTAAATTGACGGAAAATGATAAAATAAAAAAAAATATGATACATACACATTTTCTGCGACTATAATTATCGTAAAAAAAAACTGTAGTACGTAATTGTGGAAAATGTTTCTAAAAAATATAAAAGGCCAATATATATACAAATTTCTATTTGTGTACATACTACTGTATAAGACTTCAATTTTGTAGAATACTTCGAAAGCTCCAATAATAGTGTCGTCTTTCTTGTAGATTAGGGCATGGGACTACAAAGTACAAACAATGCGGCAGTTGGAAACTTTATTATTTTATTAAGACAGATGACAAGTGAAGACTAGTAGTTGTGGCAATGAGAATTTTCATTTTTCTAATATGATTTGAACACATGATAAATTTATCCTTTTGGGCATTAATCATTGTTCTTATATAATTGAATATTCCAGGAAGGTCCAAAACCGTTTTTTAGGACAAATTGTATCCTTGACTCCCTACCGAGTTAATTTATAGTTTTTCTATTATTTTATTTTTCTTTTTGTTTTGGGTAGTTGTGATATGATGAATATATAAGAGTGTAAAAATATATAGTGCTCCAACTCCGGAGAGTTTTCAATTTTAATATTATAAGTCTGCATGATAAATGTGGTTAATTACTTGCAATTATAGAATTTTGTAATCTTTATTCTTGTCATCATCATATTATGTGGAAAATTAAATATTAACTAACTGTTATAATTAATATTTTAAAAGGTGCGATATAAAATATTCTTAAAACCAATACCGTATTTACAAAATTAAATTTTCGAATTTACTTAAAAAAAACAAATAAATTTAAGATACCATACTAGCCTTAATAAAATTGTTGACAACTTGATATACTGATGTTTGACTAAAGGTTTTAATTTAATTTTTACAAATTCTACTCCTATAAATTAATTTGTACTATTTTTTTGTTTATTAAAAATATTTTTCTATTACCTAGAGATTAATTAAAGTTTTATATAATCATCTAAATATAATTTACTATATATGATAAGTTTGTTAACTTTTTAAAATAATTATTTTAATATAATTTAAATGATAATTTATGATTTATGACAATAGTGTAAAACTATTTTTATACTTTTATGGCATATATATAACTTAATTTTTATGAAGAGAAATATGAAATCATTAAAGAAACTAGTTTATTTCTTTCAATACAATCTGTTTTATACAAACAACCTATACCAATACACTTTAAAATATTGGCATTCATAATGAAATTCTCGAGAATGATCAATAATAGATTCTATGAAAAACAGAATCTTATAAATTTATTTTGAGACCAATAATTTTTTTTAGGATATAGACCTTCTTTCTTTTTTTGTGAAAAAATTGATTTGAGACTTGACGTACGTCTCTCTTTTTTCCTTATGTTTTAATAGTATTATCGTACAAATGTTACAAGTAACATATTTTTAACATTTGTACTTTTCTTTTCTATTTGTCAAAATTAAAAATTATAAAATTATGAGTGAGGTACATTAAATAAGAAATAGGATCACATCAACAACAACAAAAAAGTAAAACCTTTACAATTTTGTAATTTCTAACAAATTTTAATTAATATTAGAGATTATGTTTGCATTTCTCTTATTATAAATATGCATTCACTAATTATAAATAACTATATATTAAACTAAACAATTGTGTTTAAATTTGGATATCAAAAGCAAAATATGTGCTGGATTAAGGTTTCTGAAGACTAATTAATGTTAAGAAGTTTCACGGGGTCTTAACACGTAGGCTAGCTAGCTAGAATTTTTTTTTTTTTTTTTACGCAAGAATTTTTAGTTAATAGAGGTGGAAATAAGTTAATTAATCTAAGTTATGTTTTACAAGACTCGAGTTTGATTTAGATTCCAAATCACAGTTCTAACTTATCTATTATTTATTTAATGAAAAATGTTTGGCAGAATCTCATAATGTTATTTAACATCTAGTGAGAAAAAAATATAAATATGATAAAATTTATAATATAATAGAAGAGAAAAATAAAAAGAAATTAAAAATATCAGTGAAGTGTTTAAAATTAGGAGATATTCATATATTATTGTTCTTATTTAATATAAGCATCGTTATTTTAAGATTTAATTAGACTTTTTTGAAAGTCGAAAAATTATTTTAAAATCTATTTTACAATAAAACCTATTATATATTATATGAAGTTATAAACCTACTTATGAATAGGCTAATAGGCCTACACTTACATGCATTACCGTGTAGATAATAAGGCCTTGCTTAAAATAATCAGGCACAATCAAACGTTGCTGGAATGATGTTATAGCACTTTAAATAGTCTGTAACCACTTAACTAGCTTTTTTTTTTTCTTTTCTTTTCTTCTGGAATGGTTTTCTTGCCATCATTCTTTGACATGCATATGGGTTGGGTATTCCTTGTGCCCATTTATATATATATATATATATATATATATATATATATATATCATTCTTTTTCGCCAATAAAAAAACAATCAAATCTTTCTTAAAATGACAATATAGGTTAGGTTATAGGTGTTTAACGATCAAAACAATAATTATGGACAATCAAACCTTGCTTAAAATGATAATGTACACTATATGTAAAAAAAAGTTATGTAAAAAGTTTAATTAGAATGACACATGGATAGACTACATCTCAATTCAAACACGATAAAAATTTGGTCAATTATCAAAGACTCCAATATATTTCTAAATTAAAATACCATTCCAATTGTACAAATCAAACATTATTTTAAAAAATAGATGTCCCAAACGGCATAATATATGCCTGAAACAACACTAACAATTACTTAAATTACATATAATAAATATGTATACAATATTGAGTCCGGCTAAACAAATTTGTAACTCATTAACCTCACGAACAACGTAACCTAATAATAATTAGGTCAATTAAAATAAATTTCAATTAAAGTTATATTCGACAAAAGATATTTTAGTTAATTTTTAATTTTTTTTATGTTTATTGATAAATTTATTTAACTGTTTGATAAATAAGTTTTTATTAGTAACTTCTAATATTTTTTAAAACTTTATTTGAAGTAATATTTTTAAAATGACAGTTTTTAACTTTTTTTATCTTTAATGTATTTATTAAATTTCTTGTTTATCCTTTTTTAAATAGATAATGATTTTATTATTTTTTCAATTATTTTACTTTATCTACTTCACTAATTAATTTTACCACACTTATAATTTAATACGCTAATTTTTCAATTTTTGACTAATTTTTCAATTTTCAACTAATTTTTCAGTTAATTTTGTTCAACATAACTTGATGACCCAACACAACTTACATAAATGTTTTTTATGAATAAATACTAATAACTAGTATATTATATTAGTGAAAAGATTTAAATTTACCACCACTTTGCTCCCACCCTATAGAAATGTTATTACTAGTATTAGCTAGTTAATCAAATTTACGGGTCAATACACCCCCTAATTTGTGACAAAATCATTAGGTAGATCAACAATTACAAAACTTGCGCATTACTCAATCTGTTTAGCTTAAACCTTGGGCAATAAAGGAATAATAAATTCTAAGTAGTTTTGAAAAGGAGTACACAGATGTTAACTGTCAAGTGACTTTCATCTGTATAGATATATTTTTTTTAAGAAAATAAAATAAAGCGTTGAGGTTAGTTGCACAATTCTTGAAATTGGCTTGTCCAGACGACTGTTTAAAGTTTTTTTTTGTTTCTTGATTTTCTCAACTAGTGGCGATAAGAAAATTGTTTTGAAAGAAAATGATAGTAGTTTTAGTGTAATTTACTGATTCTTTTGCTCCAAAATATAATTGTCGTTTTATTCATCGTCACCATGATTAAGAAAATAACAGACAAAAGAAACTTCAACTTGGTACCTCTAGCATTTGAGATAAGAAATGAAGAATTATAAATTAATTAACCATTTAACAATTGAAGAAAGAGCAGATAACAAAATTTGAAGAAAAATTATTTCCCGTGTACCAATTTTTTTTTTTAAAGAAAAACACCACCCCCAAGAAAGTCTCTAAACATTTAATCAACCAAAATTTGAAGATGATCAACGAAATAGATTTTTGTCTTGAAAAAAAAAAAAACTATTGACAATTTGCCTGTGCAATTTCCTCAACTTTGGTGGTTGATTTGTGATGCCCTCTTCTTAAATCCAAATAGTTAATTTCTCTCCTTGGATCGGTCGAATCGAATCAAATCAATCAGTGAGATAACTTCAAATAAATACGATGATAGGCATCAGATTTGTCATCAAAAGACAAGAAATTACCAAACAAAAAGCAAACAAAAAATAGTTGAGCTAACATTAGTTGCCACAGTCTCATGTCTCAACCACTGTAGCTACCAACAAATTATGGCTCAAATTAATGATGCGCTTAAAAAATTAACTCTTAGGATGGAAGGCAGAATTTTAAACGAGACTGTTCTTAATTAATGTTATGTGTTTTTTTTCCAAGAACTAAAATTTTAAATAATTGTGCGCCTACTATATCAGTTATCATATATATATACACATACACATACACACACACATATATATATATATATATATATATATATATATATATATATCAACTATCATCTTTGTCATTCCTAGTTTAATATATTTTGTTTTTGGTTATGCATCCAATATCAAGTTGAAATGTGTGGGATTTAAAATTTACCGTTTGACAGGACGCCGATCGAGATAATTAATCACCATTAGTCAAATAAAAGAAACTAAAAAAGTATCTTATGTATTGTTTATTTTACTGTAAAAAAAGTATTGTTTATTTTAGTATTTAGTGACCTATAATAATTTTGTCCTTAAAAGAGATAAGCGTTTATAAATTCTCTTACACCTAAGTGATATAAGATTTTGAGTGTACCGAAACATATACATTAAAGATATAGTTTACCTTTTGATAGAATAAAATATTATAATTTTCACGTGAAGATGAATTTTGATAATTAATTTTTGGGTAAAATAATGACTACATGTTTAAGATATTATTTTTGCATTCTTAACTATATCAACGACGAGGTACTTCTCATGCTGTTCAGTTTTTTGTTGTCAAATGTAGCAGTTACCACTTTTCAACATTCTTAGTTAACAACTCTTTACTAAATGCCATCGTCAAAACACATAGCTATATATGTACATATATAATTCGCGGATAAAAAAAATGTACATAATTCTAAACTAGTCCTTATCCAAGTCACAATAATTGTTGGCACGTATATTTATTTATTTATAACTACTAATTAAGAATGGTAAAACTTGCCATCGCATACTGTTTTGCCAAAGTTCTTATTAGATGGTTTTTAACTTTTTATATGATGGACTTGATCAATAGATAATTGTTCAGTCAAAGAAAGGGAAATTAATGAACAAATTAAAGATAATAAATTTTATAAGCATACTTACTATGACCACATACTTATCCGTTTCCACAGTATATATCTATTTATATTGGTTCTTCTCCATCATCAGCAATGACAATGAAACTACATTGAAATATATCCCCTTTGTTCATTGAAAAGTTGAAATTAAAAACTCTTAATTTTCAGCGTATGAACATCATTACCATCGTTGTCAATTTCATCATTAGTCTCAACCTCTCAGCCGTTATCAACATCATGCGGCCGTAGTTTCTCTTGCTCTTATAACATTTATGAAGAAAAAAAAGTGGCTTGTGGGTTGATACTATATATAATTAAACTTTTCACTTGCTTGGTCAAATTTGAATTTGTCTGATTGAACAATTTGCAGGAGCATTTCTTAACTAGGTCCCCATTCAATTTTTCCCATGTCTAATACAAGTCAATTAGAAACAATTTAGCATGTCATCTTTAGACAAATTAATGATGATGTTGTTAGATTAATAGACTAAAATCCCTGTGGCCAAATTGTGGATCCTTCTTGCTACCTTCTTGATGGGGATAATGGGGGATTGTCTTATCACATAAACCATTTTTTCATGGAGTTCAATGGGTGGCTTGTGTTTAAGCATTCGATTTCATATATTTTTGGGTTTGGTTAGCATTATGCTTCGAGTTATCCTAATATTGTTTGATGTCAAATGAACTTATAACTATTTTGATAATTAATAATACATATGCTTTTTAATTTACATTAAGAAAACGTTATTCATAAAATCGAACATATTTATCAAAAAATTATAACAATTCATTATGCTTAACTAAGTGAAGTAAATTCCTTGGTAGTATAACATGTGAATATAATTGTTGATATATATAATTGGTATTAGAATATATGGTTCAACAATCAACATTCTTTAGTTTATAATATAATTATACTTGTAATATTTAAACTATATGTCATCAAACTATGGAATCGATGAACACATTCTTAATCATTATCATGTATCAACCAGAGATGATCCGATAGGGTTAGGATCTACAAAAATGACCTTATAAAATATTATATTAGCTTCAGCCTCTTATGTGAACCCCTACAACTTATCAAAATTATAATCCTTATTGGCTGTAGTTGTTACGACAGTCACATATATATGTTTAGATTTTATTTTAAGAATTACGTACATTGAATTTATAAACTATAAACAACATACTCTTTATATTTTAAGCAATTTATAAACTAAACATTTTCAGACACATATTTTTTAAGCAATACAAAATTAAATTAACATTAAATATTTACAGACATATAGCAATGCTTATATCATCCAACACAACAGTAAGCAGATTATTCTGGTCATAATCCATTTGTCGTTGCTTGTTTATTTTTTGGGCTGATACATTATTGTGGTTGCTTCTAATTTGAAGGCTTTTGAATACTTCAATTATCATGATATCATCCCACTCAACAAACTACAGGTTCATATACATTCCGGATCATGATTCGTGCGTGCACGAATCTCACCATTCAAACGGGCATAATGATGAAAAGCTGACATTGATCATTCCTTTTTGCTAATATGATTATTAATAATAGAAAGTTGGGTGTCTGCGCTATTTAATTTGTTGTGTGAAATAGAATATGGTTTGTTATTTTGTTTAAACTTGAAGGGAAAGGTGAATTGATCCATTCTTTAAAAGGAAGATTTAGTCATTGCAATGCATCATCTATTAATCAAATGTTTCGGAATTAGGATAGAGTTGTTAAATGGGCTGAGCCAATTCCGCTCAGTGAACTAAGTATGGAAAATTAATTGATACGGCTAGACCCAAATTTTTCACAAACTATTTTTTTTTTTTTGCCTGATTTTGCTCGTTGGCCCGTTGAGTTGGACCAAATTAATCGTTTTTTTTTGTCTCTCTCTCTATATATATGTCAGTGAAGAGTCTCAAAGACAACACACACCACCTACTGCTGGCATGTGTACAGCTTGCAACTGTGTTAAAGAAAGTGCTACCTGATTTTTGCTTATGTAATGATGTTGCTTAAGTTTCTCATACCAAGTGTGGACTTCAATTTCAAACAGTATCCCCATCTCCCGAAACATCAAATGTGAAGAGTATAGTATGTATGTTGCAAATAATATGATGAGAAACCATACCACAAAAGCCAACCATTGTAGTTGGAGAGTCCAAAGCCATATAAACCTCATTAGAATCTCATAATTTCAATTTAGGACTCAAGTTCCATACCTTGAAATTGGATCCCAATATTCCACCACACTACATAGGCCACAGCCCCTGACTGCGCCCATGTGGGTTGGATATGCACTTGCTCCGGTCAAACACAGCAATGCCATCATCGCAACCAGCACCACTTGTTTGCAGCTGGGAGACACAATGAAAGGCTCTGATACAAATTGATGAGAAATTTAGAAGAACCACACCATAAAAACTAGCTGTTGTAAATCCCACACTAACATGTCATATTTCCAATATGACTCAAGTCTCATGCCTTACAATTGGATCCTGACTTCCTAAGTCCCAACAGACTGTTTCTAGGATTTGAATTGAATCTATGACCTTCAAATCACAATGCAGCTGCAACTAATGTGCTAAAAGTAGTTATTCAAATCAAGTTCTCGACAACCACAAGCATATTACCAGGAAATTTAACTACTAGTCAGACAGACCCATTACCAGTAAATTTAACTACTAGTCAGACAGACCTATAGGCAAGTTAACTAAGCAAATAACGTGCTCAACCATAAGCCCAATAGTGTTAGGCATGAGGAGGTGTATTGGGAGAAACTCAAGTCCCACATTGTCTAGAGATAAGGCAAAGATAGAATATATAAGAGGGGATAACCCTCACCCACCATGAGCTAGCTTTGGGGATTGAGTTAGGCTCAAACCCACATTCTAAGATGGTATTAGAGTCTATTCTAAATCCATGAAAAGGGCCACTCACCATGTTATCTACGTACCACGCTCAAAAGTGTCTAGCGTGAAGAGGTTCTCCCAACAAGAGTCATAAAAGGTGATCTGATTTCAAATAAGTTAATTTTTTTTTTATAAAAAAAAAAAAAAACTAATCTGATTTGGTGCAAAATTCCCAAAGTATAGGAGCATAAACTATTATACAGTATATAAATAGAACAGAAAGAAATAACCAAGACTCAAGCATTATAAGGAGGGTGATTGCATTGAGAACTGAGAAGCAGTACATAATAATATTCCATAACATTTTAGCATCTCAATCAAGCTCCTAAGCAGCAGGCAGCTATGTCAGTATAGTTACTGCTTCATCTTAGCTCAGAATGATGAGGAATATCTCTCCTAAAAAATGTCAGAGAAACTCATGCAACTGCTCACTCACTCACTCAGCTCACAAGAGCCCCCAGTATTTCCAATCAACTACGGTTTAACAAACAAATGAAAGAAAAACCATTTACTATTTACATTAAAAATCTACTCAAAAAAACTATTTACATTAAACATATCTGCAGCTCCAAATCTACTCACAATAATGGTTATTGAAAACTAAATTAAAAGAACTCTCACAAATATAAATAATTCAGTAAGCCAGTCAGTCAAACTCAAATCCAACATCTTAATACATTGTGTACTGTATGGAATACTTATGAAGTTGTGATGAATCATGAATGAATTTAAAAATTCAAATTACTGAAGGAAAGTTAAAAGTGCACCTGGTCCTCAGAATGTCAAAAAAGAATCAATTAAAGGTTGAAAATTTTGTAAGAATATTTTACCATGTAGGCCAGTAGGTGTCTAATATACCAACAATAATCAAACTACTCGTAGATTTGTAGCCATCAAAACTGTAAGCTCATTCATTTTTAAAATTATAGCCGCAAACAAACATGGGGTTCAAATGATAGAAAACTACCTAATACTTCGTGAAAACTACCTAAACCCTCCTCCAATCACTCAGCCAATTCTAATGGCTTGTCGTGGCTTCTTCAATAGTAGCAGCAGGACTGTACAACAGGAGTTGAAAAGTGCACAAGCACAGGTTGCCAGTCAAACAATTGATGACTTACTACACCATGCCTCCACCAATGGTGAATGATATTTGAACCTAATACTTCGTGAAAATTACCCCCCATCACTTGGCTGCCGATCCTAATGGGGTGCCTATTATGTTCCTGGGCAGGATGTTGAGTCAATTGTTTAGCAATGGTAGCAACATCATGTCCTGTTTTCAATAATTGAGCAATTTCTTCAAATGCTGCAGTATTCTGAATAGAATGCCTAATTATGTTGACAAGACTATCCAAATTGCTTTCAACATATGGGTGCCTCGAGTTCACCAATAGGCGTAGATTGTTTGCAGTGGCAGGCATCTGTTTAGCTGTGAAACCCGAAAATATAAATTATGTTTACATGATACAGCCAACTTTCTAAAGAGATAAAAAAGTATACAAATATTTACACACGTTTCTTTTACCAATTTCAAGAATAGATTTATTTGGCAATACATATCCCGTGCTATCATCCTTTACACGGGCAACAAAGTCACGCCATTTAAACAAACCCTGCATGAGTCATGTAAATAGAATATAAACAACAATAGATTTTGAGAATAGAAATTAGAAAGTAAGGAATACTAATTGAATGCAATATAAATATACAACACACTGACGTAGTACCTAGGTCTTTGATTTTTGGATGCTATTATGGATTTCGTTGAAAAATAAAAACATGTAAAAAGACTCATACCCACAGAATAAAATCTGATGGACGTAAAGGCCATTAGAATTTCCAGCTATCCAAACCAAATTCTTTCAAGATATATAGAGAAATCAATGTGCTACAACAAAGTTTATCTCAAAGGATTGCTTATTGGAAAGTTTTTTTATTTGTTTCAAAAATAGTGGGGAACGGAAAATAAAGCAACCCTTTGTTCGTTATTTAAATAATCTTTGTATTACAAATAATAAATTGTAGAGCAACTTACCGAAACAACGGCAAGTTGTGGAGCAGTGAAACCAGCACCTTGCAACCTGTACCAAAAAAATATAACACTCGTTACTTATATACATACCAATAAAGTATTGAAATAATGACAACTAAAAGGGTAACAAACCCGTATATATAAAGGAAGGATTTCTCTGTCAGAAGTTTTTTTTCATATAGGTGCATGCAGACATTATAACTGCTCTTGTAGACCTATAAGTCAAAAGAAATTCTAGTCATGTGACAACAATATTCAATGAGTCAACCATATAGTCATTTTTGTGTTACTGTTTAATTAATTAAAGTATTGAAACAAAAATTTAACAAAAATTTAATTTTTATACCAATGAAAGGTCAAAAGGTCTCATGAGCCATTGCAAGAATGCAACAAGAGTAAAAGTTCGAGCTATTGAGAGACAAAGTAGTCCAAGGAACACCCAATGGTTTGTGGCAAGGATAGATAAGCTCGTGTACTTAGTTTGATCTCATGCTCATCTAATTAGTATGATCTTAACATGTCAATTATGATGCAACTAAAATATGTTTATGGACTCTATAAAATAGATGCTCTACTAAATCAATTTTGTTGATAAACTTAATAGCATTGAGCAATAAATAATTACCTCTACCAGTGGAACGTCAACACTTTCAGGCTCCTTAAGCATGGAAAATAACTCGATCCTCATTAAATCATATATGTATAGCAGATAATGTGTATCTTCTCTGGCATATCTGTCATCAAAATATTAATTCAATAGATTACAGTAATTAGGGTGTCCATGACAGTGTACTAGTAACTATCAAGCTAAAAGCAAGCTCATAGAATAAATTATTTTGAGGGAGGGGAAAATGAAACAAGATTTGTCATAACATTAAACATCAACATGCTTGTAACATTTTTAATTTGCTTATTTTACTACAGATAAAATTCTTCCAAGTTTGTATGGTGTTAAGTACAGAATAGAAATTTCATTATGAATTATAAAACATGTTATGCACTGTAGCCTTAAGGCAGTTGCAGGTCAACCCTGCCAAAATACAAGGGAAATGGCATACATCCTTGGACCACCAGATTCTATGGATTTTGTTTGCTGAACAGTACCACGAAGTCATATTACTAATTACAACCACATTACATTTTTGAAAACCAAGGCAGTTAAAATCTAGCCCTGCAGAAAGAAAAATAGAATAAAACAAAAGAAGGATCAAATGTGATAAGTTCAAAAATATTTTCATACCTTAGCATTTCATAAGGAAGGGGGCGTAGTCTCCAATCTGCACCCTGGTATCTGCAAGTAGTTCACTTGTAAACCTTCCAGAATTTAATTTTAAAAACAGAAAAAAAATCTTTTCCTAGAAAGTTCAAGTGTAAAAATTAAGACAACATACTCCTTGTTTGCAGTAATGTCGCAAAAATTACAAAGAAGATACTCCAAACTCTTCCTCTCCAATTTTAACACCTTTGAAGCCTAATAAATTCAATTAAAATATATTAGTGTCGATGATATAATGAAAAAAAAAAGATTATAGTAATAAATTGCAAACATGTGAATGTGATCACAAGGAATATAGATTATGGTGATAAGAAATCACGTGCATCGTTTTATCAAATTTTTCAGGTTGCTAAACAAACTAATACAATTTGCTGCCTTCATAAATAATATGGGAAATAATTTCAATATTGAATGAATAGTTGGGTAATTTTAAGCAAACCTGGTGAGTGTCAAACAAATTACAAATGTAGATTCCAAAGTCTCGTTGAAGCCACACAACATCATTGTCCGCTCCATGCATAACCTAATTAACCATAAATAGGGTCAACAAAATAAAACAAATAAAATGAATTGAAAGAAAAATCAGTCATGTGCCACTAACTTTTCTCTTGGAAGGGTCTTTGAAGAGTTCCCTCAAATAAGGCCCAATAGAACTATGAAGTTTCAAAGTGTCAACAATAAAATCTTCCGTCCTTGTTGAGATTTGCATCAAGCAAGTCAAGCCTTGGAAAGTGCGATATTGATTATGCTCCAAATCAACCTAAATATTCCAAACCATGAATCATTATATATAGGTGCATGCATAATAGGTCAAGAAGGAAAGTTCAAAGTAAAACTTAATGCACAATGAAGTGATGTTTGTTTTTACTGCAAATTCATCAGCACAATGCAGCTTAGCAGCCAACTCTTTCAAATCTTGGACGGTCTCCACAAGCTTGAACGGGGTGCTTTCTATTGAGGGAGGCTTCACTGGCACAACATCCTCAAGATCTGTATCAACAAAACTCATAACAGAGAGGCTTTCCTGAAATAAATAATCCAATATTTGTTGAGAAGAGAATTTCTATTTTGAGGCCATTCAAGGAATAGAATGGCATATTCAGTATTCAAATATTACATAAGAATGAAATCATATTATAAATATTATAGTAAATTATACTCACATCCTTTTTTTTTTTTTCATCTTACAAAAAATTCCTTAATTTTTTTTTCACACATAAATCTCATGACTTTTAATGAAATTTTATGTTTAACATATCATCTTCTTCTTCCTTTTAACTCCATAAAAAACATGGCACCATTATTTACATGCCCGTGAAAAAAATAGACATCAACAATTTAATAAAATTTGCTTACATGTCCTTGCCAGAAATAGCACAATGAGAAAAAGACTAACCAATTGTTGAATAAACTGTTTCTCTCTATGATTTTTTTCACGGGTGTGAATAATGGTGACATGTCTTTTATAAAGTAAAAAAAAAAAAAAGATAAAGGTATTTTAAACATAAAATTTGCTTACATGCCTTTGCCAGTCAGGAATAACATATGTAGCACCGACATCGACATTGACATGTGACACGACACGACTCGATTCTTTGACACATCAATCTGAAAAAATTATGAATTTCGAAACGTTGAGACACGTTTTAATATTAAATAATATTTTTAATTTATATAGCAAGTATTTCATTTTTAATATTTAATAATTTAAAAAATTAAAATAAACTAATAATATTTGTCAATGTAATCCCTCCCAATACTCAAGTGTACCCCTATGTTTGTGTGCATGCATTCCATGCTCAATTGTTCATTCATCCAAATTAAACTAATAAACTAAACTAAAATGTGCATGCATTCCATGCCTGTGGATGCATTTTTAAAATGTGCATGCATTTGCTCAATTGCTCATTCATCCAAATTAAACTAATAAACTAATCTGTGCATGCATTTCGTGTGCATGCATTTCATGCTCAATTGCTCATTCATCCAAATTAAACTAATAAACTAAATTGTGCATGCATTCCGTGCTCCGTTGTTCCTTCATCCAAATTAAACTAATAAATTAAACTTCACCCTCTTTATCCACCCCGTCTCTTTCAATTACTTTGTAATTTTATATACACAGTGCTCTACTCCTTCATCTGAAGAACAAAAATTAAACCATCCCTCTTTACCCACACCCTCTCTCTCAATCAATCACTCACACTCTATCAAGGAGAGAGAAAAATTATTCCACTTTCAGTCTTCGCACACACCATCTCTTATTATTCCTTCTTCTTCCTCTTCTCTTTTTTTTTTTCTTTTATCTTAATGGAACGATGGAACACAACATCATCGCCCAGCCTCTGTCCTCTACCGCTCCATACCACTTATCTCTACTCCATGTGCGACGGGAGGTTCCACGTCTCACTGACGTGACACGAGAGCGTGTGGCTGTACGAGGCATGCGAGCGCACCCTGACGACCTTCCTCTTCAAGGCCAACACCACCTCCCTTTGCTCCTTTGACCGTGTCCGACACGGTTAAATTTGCGTGTCGTATGATCCCTGTTTTGGAGTGTCGATGCTTCCTAGGGAATAACACACACGGGAAAAAAGACTCACCAGTGGGTGAATAAACCGTTTCTCTCCTTCACTCCACTTTAGCCAAACGTGATTGAATGGTAGGTTGGTATTGTCAACAAAGATGTTGTACTCATGCTGTGGCTTCTTAATGGTTGATACATGGAACGACACTTTAGGTTCGGTCAGTGCCATGATTGCTCTTACTACTTTGTGTTTTGTCTCACTCTGCCTCTTTTGTTGATTGATTTGGTGTAGCTGATGGATGATGAATGGAGAATGAGCCAAGAAAGAGCGTGAACTAGGAACCAAGAAAGAGACTGAACACTGAACTAAGAAGAAGAAAGAACCACAAACTAATAAATATCAACTAAGGAAGAATTATTTATATTTTATGGTTTTGGGATATAAACGTTTCAGTGTTTCTTAATACCTTTTTAAGATAAATAAAGAATAGTAAATTCAAATTCACTCGAAATAATTAATTACATCTATAATATACTAATTTATTAATAAGCTAATATTTATTTTAAATATATTTTATATATTATACGATTTTTTAAATATATTGTACGCTAAGTAATATTTAGTTTTTTTTTTTAACTTAGAGTGAAAAAATTATTTGTAGTTTATGTAATATTTATTTTTTAACTAATAATCTATCATATTTATCATTATTCTCTCTCTTTTTTCCCTTCTTACGTGTATCTCTCATTTTTGTCCTAGTTCACTTCAAAATGAGGTTGATGAATATAAGCTCTCTCAAAGTAGTACGTAATTGAAAGTTAGTCTGCCCGGCTTTCAAACTATATCACAAAAATACAATCAACTGGAAAATTGTTTAATACTATTTCAATAATCAATTATAAATATTTTCAACAATATTGGATATATTAAAATAAGTTTATATTTAATTACTTTTATCAATGAAGTCTTTTTCAATCACATTTTTATATATTTATAATATTTGAATCTAAAAATGTATTTAAAGAATCCAATTTAATTTCAATCAGATGAACATAAGTTGATATATAGAACTTTTTATCAAAGCAAATTTTACTAATTTCTAATATTTTATTAACAAATCATTTCACCTAATGTTATCGTATATCAGCATTTTAAAGTAATAAATAAATCATTAAAATAAATTAAATAAAAATAATATTTGAAAGAAAGGAATTTATCTATAACTTCCTATTTATAATCTATAATCTATCTATTTATTTATTTATTTTGATGAATGATCTATCTATTTATATAATCCGTAATCTATGCAATCTATATTTATAATCTACAATATATATTATAATTTTAGGAAAGTATTTATTGATTTTTATATCTAAAATAATCAATACTTTGAAAACATAAAATATAACGAGAAAAGAATTGAATTGTAGATCATAGATGCTAAACAAATTGAATATTTTCTGTATATATATTTCATACATTTAAAATAGTTATTATTTTAGACACTGAAATTTTTTTAATAGCGCTGAAAGATATTTAATACTTCTTAAAATTAAAACATATATTATAGATTATAAGAATGGATTGCACATATATTATGATCTTTTTTATTAGACATAAATTACGATATTGTTTGCATAAACACCTATTGAAGAAAATGAATTTATTTGATAAGCTAAAATCAGTATATGTACTTTTTGGAGCTCATCTGTGACCTGGACAGGATTCAACATTTAGTCTAACAAGTTTCAAAAACTAACCAAAATATATAATTTCAGACAAACAATGGCTAACCTAGAGAAGTGGCAAACAAATAAAAAAACCAACATTTTAACTCTACACATAGACTATACTTCCCTCGATTTATGTGTTATTTATCCATTCTTACTTTTTTTTATGCCAATGTTGATCACCGGAGATAACTCTCTTCAATTATTCCTGGGATGGGAGGGAGTAGGTCTTGCTTCATATTTGTTAATTCATTTCTGATTTACACGACTAATTCATTTCTGATTTACACGATTTCAGGCAGATAAAGCAGCTACAAACGCTATGCCTGTCAATCGAGTAGGTGATTTTGGATTAGCTCCTCAGATTTCGGGTCGTTTTACTCTCTTTCAAACAGTAGACTTTTCAACCATTTTTGCTCGTGCTAGTGCCCTCATAAATTCTTGGATTTCTTGCAATATGAGATTGAATGCCGAATTAGGGATGGAAATAGACTAGGCCAAGCTTGTTTAGGCTTGGTCTTGGCCTTATTTAAAAACATCAAGTCTAGTCTAACCTATTTATCTGTTATAGGTTTTTTTTTTTTTTTAGATTTGGCCTAGCCTATTTAAAAGCCTGGCTTGACCTACGAGCCTATTAAAAAGCCTATTTTACAATAAATACTATATATTAGTGAAACTTCGAGAATTCGCATAATACTTTTTTTAATCTAATATAAAGAAATACACATATTGACATACTTTCCTTTTAATTTGTGAGTTAAAAAAATTAAAATTAATTAGAGCACTCTAATATGAGATTAAAATTCACTAATCACAACAAACTTAATTAAAGATTAATTTATATTTTTTTTAGTTTTAATATATATATATATGCACTTTTTTACAAACCTACTACAAAGATTTCAAATTTACTATTTCCTATTTTATCTTTTAAGTAACAGGCTATTCAGATTTTATCTTATCTTATTTTATATTTTTTAAAAAAAAATTGATTTATATCTTTTTAATTTTAATATCTATATATATATAGGCTAGCCTGACAGGCCTAATAGACTTTTTGTAAAGTTTGAGTCTGACCTTTTTATTTAAATAGACTTTTCAAAAAAGACTAAGCTTGGTCTTTATAATAAACAAGTTAGACCAGACTAAGCCTTGAACAGGCCAAGGCGAAGGTCCCTGATAGGTCGCCTGACCTATTTTCATCCCTAACTTGAATGCATTATTTCCTATTAAAAGATTTTGCATGAACTTGTTCAAAACAAATGAATAGACAAATTTGTTCATCTCATGAGATGAATACCATGTCAAAAGGAAAAGAGAGACAGGATACTTACTATTAGAAGATAAAAGCTTGCTACAGGTATATGTACGTGCTCCTCTTCACAGGAAGGAAAAACTTGCACACGGATCAGCAACCAAACCCCTTATCGAGAGAACACTCCAATCACAGAACCAAAACTAATCAAATCGCAACATTTCATTGAAAACTTCTCTCAGCCTCACAAACATCATCCTTCCTAGAAGTCTCCACAAGCAAGGGATAAAAAGTGGCCGCATCAGGACTCAACCCCATCCAAAACACTCCTCGCTGTCTCATAATCCTCCTCCTTACACAACCCATTAACAATAGCATTGTAAGTTCAAAAGCTCAAAAGCCTCTACCACATTCCCCTGACGACATCAGGGAAAACACCTTTGCTTTCCATTTGCCGACAAGAAAACCTTAACCTTATCGAACTTGGCCTCTTTGCAGACAGCATTGACCATGATGTTGAGAGTGTAGGCGTTGACCGTCGTGCCACCTGCGACGACATCCTCGTACACGGTCCAGGCCAAGTCGACCCAGCCCACTTTGACCAACGCACCGAGAAGCGCGTTGGAGGCGTTGATAGAAACGGAGAAACCTTTTTGCTTCGGAACCTTCTCGAAGCTTCCGAGCTTGCACGTAGGTTCTGATGGGAAGTGGGAGTGGGGGCGCGCGAAACGCCGCGTTTTGGGATGTTTCGGAGGAGGAAGTAGGAGGGTCTTAGAGTGTGTATATGTAAGCGTAGGTTGTGTGTGAGTAGTGTCTTCGCCATTGATCATTGATGCCAAGGGGAACATAAGACACGGAACGGAACAACACTGGATGTTTCAGTTCAAATTATAATAAATCTTTTTTTTACAATAATTAACAACTATATCTATTTTAATAAATACATTTAAAAATTACAATATATTAACATTGTATCAACAATAAATTAAATAAATACAAAAATTTAATAATTATATTCATATTTATTATTTTTATATCTTCTTAACTTATATTTTTATTAAAAAAAACTTGAAAATGAAAATAATTTTTTTATCTTATTATTTCTCTCTCTTACTTCAGATTAATTATATAACTGTCCAATTACTCACACCATTATTATTCCAGAACCACACTAAGTTTAGAGTTAGTTAATTATTTTATATTTTTCTCTTATTTAGATGTTAATAAATATGGAATATATAGTTTATAAAAAATATTTAATAAATTATGATATTTGATATTTTTTAATGATAATTTCATGAAAAAGGCTGATAACCTAATATGTCTAGATATTTTAAAAATATAAATAATGTTTA
>PYAF01001054.1:116040-145822 GCA_007407185.1 Glycine tomentella
CAAAAAGAGTTAACGGCCCCTTGGAAGGCATACATGTTTCATATATTTCTTGTGGACCGTGGCACACTGCTGTTGTAACATCTGCTGGTCAATTATTTACTTTTGGTGATGGTACATTTGGTGCTTTGGGTCATGGAGACAGGAAAAGTGTTTCATTACCAAGGGAAGTAGAGTCTCTCAAGGGTCTTCGAACAGTGCGGGCTGCATGTGGTGTTTGGCATACTGCTGCAGTTGTGGAAGTCATGGTTGGAAATTCAAGTTCCAGCAACTGCTCTTCGGGGAAGCTGTTTACTTGGGGTGATGGAGACAAAGGTCGACTTGGGCATGGTGATAAGGAAGCAAAACTTGTTCCAACCTGTGTTGCCCTTGTTGAACCCAATTTTTGTCAAGTTGCTTGTGGTCATAGTCTCACTGTTGCACTTACCACCACTGGCCATGTCTATACAATGGGTAGTCCAGTCTATGGCCAGTTAGGAATTCCTCAAGCTGATGGGAAGCTACCAAACCGTGTTGAAGGGAAATTGTCAAAGAGTTTTGTGGAGGAGATAGCTTGTGGTGCATATCATGTTGCGGTTTTAACTTCAAGGACTGAAGTTTACACTTGGGGGAAGGGTGCAAATGGCCGTTTAGGCCATGGCGATACAGACGATAGAAATACCCCAACATTAGTAGAAGCTCTGAAAGACAAAGATGTCAAAAGTATTGCTTGTGGAACTAATTTCACTGCAGCTATTTGTTTGCATAAGTGGGTATCTGGTGTTGACCAGTCTATGTGTTCGGGCTGTCGTATGCCATTTAATTTCAAAAGAAAACGCCACAATTGTTATAATTGTGGACTTGTTTTTTGTCATTCATGTAGCAGTAAGAAGTCTCTCAAGGCTTCGATGGCACCAAACCCCAACAAACCTTATCGTGTCTGCGATAATTGTTTTAGTAAACTTAGGAAAACAGTAGAAACTGATTCTTCATCTCATTCTTCTGTGAGCAGAAGAGGAAGTGTCAATCAGGGACCTCTGAAGTTAATTGATAAGGATGATAAATTGGATTCCAGATCTCGTAATCAACTTGCCAGGTTTTCTTCAATCGAATCCTTCAAACAGGTGGAAAGCAGATCTTCGAAGAAAAACAAGAAATTGGAATTCAACAGCAGCCGTGTCTCGCCCGTTCCAAATGGGGGTTCACAATGGGGAGCATTGAATATTTCTAAATCTTTTAATCCTGTTTTTGGATCATCAAAGAAATTTTTCTCTGCTTCTGTTCCTGGATCTAGAATTGTTTCCCGAGCAACATCCCCAATATCTAGACGGCCTAGTCCACCTCGTTCAACTACACCAACCCCAACACTGGGAGGTCTTACATCCCCAAAGATAGTTGTGGATGATGCTAAGAGGACTAATGATAGCCTCAGTCAGGAGGTTATTAAATTAAGATCACAGGTATCTTACTTTATGCATTCACTAACAGTAATCACTTTCTTGCCGTAAATGGTTTGAATAGAAATTTAACAAAATGGACTCTCATGGTACCATATTTTGTATTACAACTGGTCATCTGTTATGATGTTAATTTATGTGAATTATGTCTGATGAAATGAACTAGACACTGGAAATGAAGGCAAGAAGGGAGTCATATGCTATTATGCTAGTTCATACTATTATGCTTGGATGTAGATAGCAAGATGCCTATTCATTGCAAGTCAGTGAATTGCTCAATTATTTACTGTATTGTATGATAATAATCTAGAGATGAATTACAATTTAAAATCCAGGTCATCATAAAGTTACCACATGTGTGCTTGAGATGGGGTATTTCCATGTAAATTTTAATGTATTATTGCAATGCAGAACATGTGGCAAGTCACTGTTGAAGGTAATCAGGGTTTGTGATTTATACTTCTATCTCATAATAAAATATTAACACTAACAGTGAGTAGATTTTTATTTTACAGTGCACTTTTTCCTTTACCATTGTGTTTTGGAGGGTTCAATGAATCAATTTTAGAGAGCTTATCCTGTCAACAATTCATTTTTTTTTTCATAAGTAGTTTTTTTCCCTTGTAGGTGGAAAACCTGACTCGGAAGGCCCAACTACAAGAAGTTGAGTTGGAAAGAACAACTAAACAGCTAAAAGATGCAATAGCAATTGCTGGGGAAGAAACTGCCAAATGTAAAGCAGCAAAGGAAGTAATAAAGTCACTTACTGCCCAGGTAGAAACTTTAATCCCTTAAACTAATTTAGCAAATTAGACTATTACAGCCAAAACCTCTTAAGAAAGCTAAAAAGAGTAAAAATCTTTACATGTAATGAGTGGGAGCCTTTTCTTTTTCTTTTTGAAACAAATCAACTGTTGTATCCAAGAATTTTTTTTTAGCTAAAGCAATATATTCAAGGTTGTCTGAATTACTAATTGACCCTAAAAATAAATTGTAAAGCCAAAAAAATGTTACACCTACAGTCAAGCCCGATATCAATTTTATGCCCAAAATAGTGGATTTTTTTTTTTGAGAAAATATATATCTTTTAAGCTTAGAGGTTTGTTCTAGATTTGTACTCAATGTATCAAAACAAGGCCAACTGATCCAATGTTTATTTGTTACTTGTGCTGAGTAGTTGAAGGACATGGCTGAGAGGCTACCTGTAGGAGCTGCTAGGACTGTGAAATCACCGACTCTTGCTGCTTCTTTGGGTTCCAATCCTTGTTCCAATGATGTTAGCTATGCTTCCATTGATCAGTTAAATATTCAAGCTATAAGCCCAGAGGCAGATTTAACTGGATCAAACAACCAGTTACATTCAAATGGATCAAGCACTGTCAGTAGCCGTAGCACAGGACACGCTAAACAGAGCCAGTCAGATTCAACAAATAGAAATGGGAGCAGAACTAAGGACAGTGACTCCCGTAATGAAACTGAATGGGTTGAACAAGATGAACCTGGTGTATATATTACACTCACCTCCCTTCCAGGAGGTATAATAGATCTTAAGAGAGTTCGCTTCAGGTATGCAGTGCTCTGTAGACATTGTTTTTCTGTCAACTTACAGAACTTCATCTGTGATATTTGTTAATGTAGAATATGATATACTTTCATAGAAGAAAAAGTAGAATATAACATGGTGTAGCCTTGACAAGAATTATTCCTACATCAATGACACATTTTGATTCTAATGGCAATTTGGTTGCATATTCTTATGTTTCATGTCTTGATCAGTTGCATATTCACTCTATTTGAAAGTAGAAAGTAATTTCCCTCCGTAATGTTTACAGTTTTGTATCTGGTGGGACAATTCAGATAACTACACACTATTTTACGAGTAACAATTTTATAACCCAAGTTTTTTAATCTTAACGTTGGTTATTGTAGTCGGAAGCGGTTCAGTGAGAAGCAAGCAGAGCAATGGTGGGCTGAGAATCGTGGAAGAGTATATGAACAGTACAATGTGCGCATGATTGACAAGTCTTCTGTGGGTGTTGGGAGTGAAGACCTGGCTCATTGACAGGACAACCTGTAAATGGGATGTTTTTGCGACATTTTGGCTGGGATTAGAGCAAGATCGCAGTGATCAATTACATTTGGCTTCCATCTAATATAAAACAACGAGGGTAGCTGGGGATTGGCATAGTAGGAGAGAATAGGGATTGATTGTTATTTTGTAATTCCTCTTCGTATTCTTCTTCTCTTTCCACTTTGATTTCACTTTCCATTTTTTCCCTATATGATGTACCTTGTGTGGGGGTTGAGGGTGAGAAATGTAAATTCTTAGTAGGTTGCTGGCTCTGCTTGAAACGAGCCGCAGTGTAAATTTCATAAGCGAATGCATTTGCAAATTTTTCTTCTACACGGGATATAAATTCCTTTAGCCATGGGAAAAACGGCACTAAGTAGTTAAATATACATGGCCCTGCCAATTGCATATTTTTATTTTTTCATGCTCTTGCACTTGTAGTTGTAGTAATACTGAGTTGGGGGACATATCTAACGACTAACGACCAGATCCTACCGGGTTGCGCCACTTTATTCATTAATCTTAACACCGTTGCATTTTAATTGATATAGAATTTATTTACGTTCTAAATTTCATGCTATATGTCATTCGTGTTTCAATTTTGTTTTCATTGATTGATTTCATTAATTTGCACCAAACTATCTCGGATTTGCGTGTGTTTGGTTGATTTCATTGTTGATTAGAGTGCAATTTGTGAGTATACTAGATTGATCATACTCACGGCTAGTGTGTATGTTGATGTAGGAGAATAAGGCTATAATGCTCAAACTAAGTATATGACCTGCAACACTTTTACTCGAAGTTTTTCTAATGTTTTCCCAAACTTGTGGTCATAAATCAATCAGCCTAATTTCATTTGTGGTCCTTACAAAAATCCTATGCTTCAATCCGAAGCCTCTTATGTTGTAGAGTAGAATCTAATGTCTCATGCATGTTACAATTTCATTTTGTACATTTCTACCTCCCTTGTTTGATACTGATATCTATTGGTTTTATGTTCATGGAATAAAAGATGTTTCTTGGTGATTTTGAATGAAATAAACGAGATTTCTTTGGTTGGTTAAATGGATATGGCTATGTATTTCCGAATGCAAGTGGTGTTGTGTGTAAGAGTGGTTCTTGGTGGCCCTGTAGGTGCAATGATTGTAGTATTAAGCCTCCACTAAAGGGTTGGCACCATGAATATGAAAATTCATATTGTTTCATGAAGTTTTGGAATCCTGGCAGAACATACCAAAAATTGGTTCTGCCTTTATTACCCTTTAATGGTCTCTGATATTGATCCCAATACATATACATCTAATATATTTTTTTCTTAGGTATCTACATAAAATGTTGCAGTTGAAATTTTAGACGCATGTCCAAAATTCATGTTTGCGACGACATGTGAAGGTATTAGATGCAACGGCTACATTAGATATATAACTCATTTTATAAACTCTTGTATATAACTACTGGATTTTAATGATGAAATCTATCTTTTCAGCTTAATGAGCACACTACCCCTGTAACTTTCTCTGTTATAATATGATTGATGATGATAAAAAAGGATGTGGAAGATTAATTATAATGATCTGCCATTGATTTATATCTTTTTCCATGATACCAATGACTAATTATAAATGACTAAATGTCTGTCATGGCTTAGTAACATGATATTACGCCAACAAAAGCTAATTAGTAATTTACTTTCACTAAAATTTCATAAACTTTAGCACTCCGTAAGTGATATGTACGGACTGATACCAAATATATACTAATAGAAATTTGGAAAGATTTTAAATGGTAATGCAGTGCTGAAGATAGGATAGTTGAAGATAGAGTAGGAATCAATTGAGCTATGACTCTCGAATTGTCATCTGAGGAGATAGTGTCAGTTTGCTTATAACACCATAATACCCTGTGCTTGAAACAGTTTTCAAATTTCTTTCTGATGATTTCATGGGTAAAATTGTTTTAGGGTTGTTACAAAAGATGATAAACCAATCAATTTGAATATACAATAAGGTGCAAGCCTTGCGGTGGCTCTGATACAACATGGCATGACAACAATTATGCAAAACCATTTTGGTGCAAGCCATTAAGCTGCATGTCCCATATTCATCTTCTATCTCCAAATCGACATTGATATCATCTGCTTGCCATAACTAGAGTGCTCGTTCATACAAATGTACTGCAACTTCTCCAAACTACCATTAAGTTGTTGGAAAGCAGCAAAAACAATAACAAACAAAACAAGTGTCAATTTAGCAAACCTGTAGAAAAACAGAAAAAGAACTGCACAAATACAAGAATTGAAAATATCCATCCAAGAGCTTAGTTTGAATTAAACTTTTACATTATGTTGGCCAAGTAAAACATCTATAAAATTAAGCTTTTTACGAACCACTAAACCCATTTACAATAATCATGGCTACATGTTACATTTAGTTGAAAATTGGAATTAATTATGTGACAATAAATCAACGGTTGGACTTTAATTTGTTGAGTGAGAGGTTAGTGTGCGATATGATATGATTTTTTTTCCGTCAAATATTAGTTGTTAATTATCAGGATTTTGTTAATAGGAGAAATTAAACTCACAATCTTTCTCTTTTTTTTCTCCTTTTTCCGACCAACCCAAACCGTATAACTCCCAGATGATATGATTGTGAGGTGCATGAATAATAAGTACGTAGGCGTGCATACAGAGTGTTATCTGAAAAGAAAAAGCTGAGCTAGAGAGAGGTGAGGTTGGTTGTATAGATAAGACAGCATTGTATTCTAGTAGTAGTTTTCCTGAATTCACATTAGGGGTGCTATTGGGTAGGGTTTAAATGATTTGATTTGATTAGGATTTCATAATTTTTTTTTTCGTTTAACCAAATCAAACCGATATTGAATGAGTGATTTAATTTGGATCATTGGATATCCGATAATATATATATATATATATATATATATATATATATTTAATAGTTTTATTTCAGAATTAATAAATAATCTAATGACATACATCATATTAGTAAAATCTCCGTGAGTAGGTCTGAAGGTCAAAGTTGTACTGCTAATAATGACTGGGTGGAGGTTCGAGGAGGCAAAATGATAAGTGGAGGAAGCAACATGAAAGTGTGTATGTGTGTAAGATACCTTTTTAGAGTTATGTGAGAATAAAAAATGAAAGTATCAAAATAAGTCTTTGTGCGTGTGATGAACATAAAACCCAAAGGAAATACACAAAATGACATAAAATTATAATTAATTTTAGCATTTAAAAAATAAAGAAAATTAATAATATAATTTTTGATTTGGTTCAAATTTGAAAATTTTTAATATAATAAATGAAAAAATTATTATCGATTCTAATTAATTTAGTCCATACTGGATACAAACTACGAAAAAATCCAAATCCAATTTAATTAGTTTGGTTTAAATCATCGGATTTGTCAAATTGTTATAAACTGATAAATACTTCGTTGTACTTGAATATATATGAAAAGATGCAAAGACAAAGATAAAGAAAACTTAGTTGGAACCACACCCAAACTACTATCTATCTCAGTATACTTTTATATTATCAATTTTGTCCGTGCATTTTTTTTGGAGGGATCACTTTCTCTTACCTGATTTATTTTCCTAATTTTTGTTTTATTCTTTTATTAGTAAATATTATTATTAATTGTTAATTTTTTGTTAGTGGGAATGGAACCTAGGCCTTTTTCCTTTTATCCTTCTCCTTTTATCATCAAATCAAATTTATAACTCATGTTTCATTATATTTTATATTTTACTTTTTTCCTTTGTAATTTTATTGTTTATTAATAAAAATATCATATGATTTTTTGAAGCAATTATAATAAAAATCAATAAAAAAACACTATATATTATAAAATGTTTTTAGTCCTTTTAAAATATGTAAATTTTGATTTTGACTATGTAATTTTTTCATTCTTGTAAAATTTAAAATCATTATTTTTGGTTCATGTAAATTGAGAAAATTTAAATTTTGATACTTGCAAAATATTTTTCTTTAATTTTCATCCCTTAAAAAAATTACTATATTTTATATCTAGCATTCATATTTGGGTACATAAATAATATCATTTTAGATTTTAAAAATTATGCCTACTTAGTATCATAAACACTATTTGTTAGGGGTGTTCGCGGGTACGAGTCACCCGTGAACCCGAATTGATCCGAATCGATCTGAACAGTTTGGGTTGGGTTATTTATATATTTGGGTCAAAACCGAATTGAACCGATCAAAACCGTTCATGTATGGGTTGGGTTACAGGTTTAGATTTACAGATCCATTGATCCGATGACCCGATCCGTGAAACCGTAATAATAATATAAATTTTATTATATATATATATTAAAAATTAAAAAAATAATTTGACAATAAAAAAGGTAAGATATTGTAAATGTTTAAGATTGCATTCAAAAATAAGATAGGATATTTTTTATATTGCATTAAAAATAGGATAGAATATTTTTAAGATTGCATTGCATAATATAATAGAATATCTTTAAGATTACATTGGATAATATGATAGAATATATTTAGGATTGCATTCAAAAATTGGTTAAAATCATATATTTAAATTAGTATAAATAGAAACATATTTTGGTGTTAATGTATGCATGTCATTCCAAATAATATTAGAGTATTAGAGAGTTTATGTTTGCATCATTGAGAGAATTGTTGTGAGATCATATAGAAGCGTTTGACACGTTTGATTCTTCAACTCTCAATCAGGATTTAAAGGTACATATTTGCTTAAGGAATATAAGCGTAAATGTAACTATTTTATTGTATTCTTCTTCTTGACTTTGAAAAAGGTCGCAGTTGAGAATTGAGATACAGTTTTGTATCTGTTCTTGATGAATTGAGACATGCAACTTTTGGCTGGGAAACTAGGATACCAGTTTGATTGGGAAACAAGGATATCAGTCTATCTCTATTTTTGGTGAATTTAGATTATAGCAAAAGATACCAACTGAAATAATTGTTGTGTAAGGGTAGACTATTATAGTAAATATGGTTCACAAATCTTTTGTTTTAATTTATATTATAAGTCTATTTTATAATATTATATTGATGGTATTAAAAGAATCAATTTTACTACTTTCATACATTTGATAATATTGTGTTAATTGTATAAGATATTTAAAAGAATCGTGATAAAATAGTAGTTCTAAAAAAAATTAAATGGGTAATCCGGTGATCCGAACCGAACTGAACTGTTCATGAACGGGTTGGGTTGGATTGGGTTTCAAATTTTTTTTTTCTGAAAATCGAATCGAACCGATCAAATTTGATTGGGTTGAGTTCTAAATTTGGCCAAAACCGATCCGAATCGACCCACGAACACCCCTACTATTTGTGTGCTATCTCAAATGATAAATTGATCTTCTTTTGAAAACATAAACTGTTAATGAATACAAAGATAAAAAATAATAATTTCATATCATTTTGACAGAAAATCAATTCATATCTTTAAGGGATAAAAAATTAATGATTTTTTTTACAAAATTAAAATAAAAACTGACATTTTACATTAAAAAAAATCACATTTAACCCTTTTTTAATAAGTGTTCATTGATCTTGTATCGTTGTACTTTTATTTAATTTTGAATCAATAAATGGAGTACATGAAAAATAAAACATCACCTTTTTTTTCATTCAAAACTATTTTTTCTATTTATTTGGTTGAATAAAAATATAAAAATGTAATTATATCAAATAATCTTTATATCTTTAGAGTATAGTACACTGTATTAAAATAAAGAACAAAATAGCATAATTTAATGAACGGTAAATAAAGATTATATTGATGTTAATTTAATGAATATTTAGATAAAAATATGTCTTCAATGAATTTAATTAAAAACTGGGACGGTGGTTGGATTTATGGGGTCTATAGGAATATCTGACAACCTAAAAGCTGTGTGCTGCTGCTCAATTGGTGTCCGAAAGGCTTCTTGCTTCAACAGACAAAAAGAATACCAAATGAGCTTTGGTGAATGCTAAATTCTTATCTTTTAGCACACTTCCGGAAAACAAACTGACCAACAAAAATGCAGAGTCATAGATGAATGCTCAGTCCTCATGGAGCTATACGTCCTATGCCAAGACAAAAACAATCAAGAGCCAAATTAGGAAGGGCAGGTGTGAGTCTTGTGGATAATGTTGGGTGCAACCGAAGGGGTAAATATTGGAAATATTTAAATAAATGGGTCATGAGCAATCACACAAGTTAATCCAACACCATATTTTAATCCAAAACTTCAGCTTAAATCATTGAAATGTTTTCTGGATAAGCTTAAAATCGTTGAATGTTAAAATTGTACTTTAAGAGTGAACATGCACACATTGCAGCAGTGCATCAGGGATAAGTCATGAGTGTATGGTTACTGTTTTATGAGATTTTAGAAAATCCAAAAAGCTGCATAAATATGATATACGAATCATGCCTAGGTTATCTGATAGGTCATGCAGGGCTGAGTTTTTAATAAAACTCATCTTTGATCACAAAAAACAAATTCTACTTTAGAGAAGCATATGTGTGGATCATTCATATGATAGTTGATTCTTCATGCCTAGCTTATTCAGTTAAATATTTTATCCACTTGCAAGACATATTTGAGGCTTCTTAATGGTCATATTACACGGTGAAGTACAGAATGAAAACAAAAATAGAGAAAATGTTACTTATTATAACTAGTATTTACATGACCTTTTCTGATTTGTATAGTTTAACATCTGTGCAAGGAGATATAAGGTGAGTTGGATGGTTAAGAAAGAAGGGAAAAGGAGAAAGCTAACAAAAACTAACAGTTGCAGATAAAAAAAAAATCCGTGCAAGGTCCGGATTGTTCAGATACTCTTCCTTCTTTCTAGCAGCTCGTGCCTCAATAATCTTCTGGTTTGCTCCAAAGATTAACCTACTGTCCACACTGCTTTTGCAACCCACTACAAAATAAAGGGTGTAAAAAGGGAACCCAAAATTGGATTGATTAGTATGTTGTGAACAAAGTTTGCAATGGTCAGATTACTCAACACAACTTGTTAACTTATTGTTCTTTAAATTTCTATTTTCTTTATTTCAAAAATGATTTTGAGAGGATGAATAGAATAAAATTCTTAGAAGCTTCCTTCCTGCAAGCTGAGGCAGATTACTTACTTGGAGTGATAACTTGGTGCACGACTGCAATTAGTTTGATCCATGTAGAGACCATTCAAAGAAATTTACATTGATTTCTCTAGATGCATCATGGATCGCAATTCACAACTAAACTTTACCATTCCATGGCAATGACTTCCCTATCTTATTGAGGAACTCCACTTTTTTATTACAGAAGAATTGGTTCAAGGAATTTTTGTGTAACTTACAAAATAAGTAAGTGCTAAAGAACCAAGACTCTTGGCAGCTTAATTACCCCTTAAAAATGATTATTCATGATTGGCCTTAATAACTTAGCTTTGGCAAAAAAAAATTTTTTTTACCTTAAATAATTGTCATATACTACTCGGGATTTTATATTGCATCAAATTATATGCATAAATACATTGAATGACAAATAACATTTGAACGTGAGAATATGTTGGTCGAGGTTTTATAATATGAAAAAAATTATTAAGCGTAACACAACCAGAAGATCCGTTGTCGTCCAGCGGTTAGGATATCTGGCTTTCACCCAGGAGACCCGGGTTCGATTCCCGGCAACGGAATTTTTTTTTATTTATTTAATTTTTGTCAATCTTGCAAGTTTTTTTTTTTTTTTTCAATGTCAATACATTTTTCCGAATGCTTAACGTGAATCTATCAATCACATAAAACATAATAAGTATTCATCTGAATAAGTCCAGTACTTATTTCTTATGGATTTACATAATTTTATCAGCGACAAGTTCATGAAAAAACCTAAGGTATTTAGAGAGGTAAGAAATACATCACTTTGATGTTATACACAAACAATGATTCCAAGCTGCTAATTAAACGGTGAAATTTGGTGATATTGAGATTGGTGATTGTATTGTGCATACAAATTGCCACAATATAATTAACTTAGCACAAAATAAATCTACTATTCTGAAGAAAAATTAATGAATCTCTGTATGGTGTTACTTTATATGTCACTATTATGCAATTATTACTTCAATTATACACTGATGAATCCATTTTTTGGCAGGAAGCATAAAACCTATGTGACTCGCTATGAAGGAAAACACGTCAAACTTAATCAATTTTTTTGGAACTAAAACTATGCTCCATTGCAAGCTCATAACTTACAGGTTCAGAGTTCAGACAGAAGAAAGCCACATTAACACGAGCAGCTTTTAAACACTTCATCTGGATTGTAGAGGCCATGTTTTGTCCCATGAGCACATAATGACCTCACCAAAGTGGTGGGAAAAACTTAACAACAAACTTCTCTGGGCCAGTTACTTTTCTATGGCAACCGAACTTGCACATGGCAAGAAAGCAAGGAAAGAAACTGTTTCCTATCTATTGTTCAACTGCTATGCCAGACTCCTGATTGTGGGAGGGCCTCCATTTTCGGTCATAGATACTTCTTTCAACCACTTGTGCACCCTTCTTATTCTGAACACTAAGTTTCTTATCTATCAATTCCAGCAGCTCTTGCAACCCAACTCCTGTGATAGCAGATGTCTTCACATGAGGACCAGATTGTCCTATCGAGCAATCTTTCTCAACACCATTGTCCTTTTTACAGGACTCATTTTGTTGGTCAGCCACCGTTGAAGGTGAACAAAACTCATCTTCATCAACCAAATCATCATCATATAACCAACAATCAGAATAGTCTTCTTTTTCTTCCATGGCCTCACAGTCAACCTCCTTGATGTCTTCATTTTCTGCACCAGAAATACTGCCAGCACGATCTTTCTCTCTTTCTGCTAGTACCTCAGATTTCCAATCATCTTCTCCACTGAAGCTGCTATTTTCATCAGCGTCTCCGTCTTTGTCTTCATCATCAAGATATTCATCAACATCCATGAATTCTTCTTCCATATCAATCTAAGCATTTCCAAAGATTGAGCAGAGAGAGATATAGTCAACAGTTTTTCTTGCATTTTGGTTGAAGAGAAGATGAGTTATATACTTGTATTACCTTATTCCAAACTTCAATCATATTCTGAAGCTTCTCTTCTGACACCCCTATTTGTTGAAGAACTTGAAACACTGTTGAGCGATGCTCATCAAGATTGGGAGCACTTGAATCCACCACATGCTTCAAGGAAAGATAGATTTGTCAGTTGACTTGTCAATCACCAAATAAAAGACTAAATTCTAAATAGATGAACAATTGTAAGTAATAGAACAAAAATGAGTCTAAAGTGCACACTATGTAACAGCCTATGTACCATGAAGAGAAACCAGATGTAAGAAAGCTAACACAATCTGCATTACAACCATAAAACCACCATGCATCAAGGATATTTGTAGCAAAAGAAAGCCCTAATATGGAAATCTTCAGTGCAGTGATCATTTTTTGTATCACCATTTACTTTGATGCTTTTTATTTTTCTCCTTTTTGTTTTTAGTTAAGAGGTAAAGGAAGAGATTTGTGAGATTTTGAAACTAGTTAAAGAATTAAAATCAGACGATATGCAAAAATAATACTAAAAAACCACTTGTGTTCTCCAGAAAGAAAGGAAATGTAAAATCATACCACAAGCAGGTCTGCTTCCACCACTTCTTCCAGAGTAGCTTGAAACGCTTCCACCAGCTACAAAATTAGAAGAGAAAAAGGTAGGTTGGGTTATTGTCAAAGAAAACAGTTGAAGAATAATATTGATAAAAATAATAAACAGTCATACTGATGTGGCAATTTGCTTGTTTTACCATTACCTGTACAGGCAAGTCAGATATGAATCCCACAGTGTCGCTGAAAAGCACTTTCTTCCTGAAAATAAAATTAGGAATAATATATAGTGTAGTGTATATATTCAATACTATCAACCAATGTACAAAAGAGAGACTTCTAAGATTAGAATGAAATGATAAATTGCCGGTCAAATTACCCTGAAGGAAGAACAGCACTTCTTACTCTAGGATCAACTGTTGCAAACAGTCTGCAATTCATGTAGAACCATTAAGTATTGAAAGCGAAAAGGCCAAGATTAAAAATTATAATAGAATTAGAGGACACAAGTGCACAAAGGCAACAGTAAAGGTGATTTTACCGACAATCGCTATACAGATCACTGTCCGATAGCCTACTTACTAGTGTAGATTTTCCCTAATAAAACATGTAGAAAGGCATATTAGTTATGCTTCTGATTACAATAAGTAGCAAACACATATATTTAGACCACTTACTGCATTTGTATACCCAACAACAGCAACAGTGGCTAATCCTTCTCCAGAAGAACCTCCACGCCTCTTACGACCAGCACGCTGCAAAGCCCGGGTGCGGCGAACCTCTTCAATTTGAGATAATAGATAATTTCTCCTCTCTAGGATTCTAAGGGCATTTCACACTTCAGTGACCCAATTATGCATTATAAAAAATCATCATAAAAACTGTTTGATAGCGCACCAATGAGTAGATCCTATTTCATAGACTGGAGTACAGACAAAAATATCCAGCAAGACTATATTATATATACCAAGGACAGTTTAATCTCAAATGAGACTGCAAGCATTGTAGTTTGCAAGCACCACATAACTTGTACCAAACTACCAATACAACTTGTAATTGATGTATCTAATGGCAGTCAGTGAGACCTGTGCGTAGTGGGGTTAAACTTTAATTCTGTGCTGATTAAAGTAACATAACCTAAAGCATAACATTTTTCTCAACATTCCCCCCTTCGAAATATTACTTGCACTTAGCAAAATTACAGCAAAATTTGCAACAGCTTGATGCAATTAGAAAGTGAAAAATCAACTTTGAAAACAACACAGGTTTATAAGGAAACCATGAGATTTGTTGGGAAAACCAGAAATATATCACTAGAGAATAAATGTATTTAAAAAATTTAATATCAGTCATACCTTCGTCGCTGAAGCTGAAGTTCAGTTTCTCCAGCACCACTCATAAAACCTTGTCCCCCACTTCCTCTCCTGAAATTGGCAAGTATTGAATTTAGATGATGTTTCTCTAATTAATAGTTAACTACTACAATAAAGTGGGCCAGAGGATACCCAGATACACAGAATAACGTGTGCATTCAGATACACATGCATAAAAGAGTGAGGATAAGTTATACGAAAAAGTGCATTCAGTTTCAACTGTGTTCATACTTCATAGCAGCAAGGTAAACCAAAAATTAAATAGGTATGACAAGAAAAATTTGGTGATGTCAAATTGAAAGAAATAGATTCTGGCGAACAATTTAACATGTATATGTCCATGCCTCATTATTCTTGTCGGCTAACCCACTGAAGGAATCACAAACAAATTCATCCAATTTTAGGAAGTGTTGTCCATAATGAACATCAAAATTATCAAATATGTCAACACTCTGTCCGGCCCCAAATTTCTCTAACCACTGTATTAAAAAAGATAGTGGTCCAATTCAAAGGATATTATTGGTATAGAAGATCATAGCGAGAAATGCCACCACACTCTTTTGAACAAACTCTCTAGTATTGGTTGAAATTGATTGGAAAATTTTAAAATTTTGTGAACCCCACCTCTTATTTAATAAGTCCTCTCGTGATTTTCTAGTTTTTCATAAATTTTAACCTAACAATAGTGTTAGACAGCATTGCTATTTGCTAGCACCCCTCATAGTTGAAAATTGGGAAATAACTAACCCTCGGGCACTAACAACTTCAGCTTCTCCAGAAGCTCCAAATGTATGGCGACCATAGTGAGAAATGCCACCACACTCTTTTGAACAAACTCTCTAGTATTGGTTGAAATTGATTGGAAAGTTTTAAAATTTTGTGAACCCCACCTCTTATTTAATAAGTCCCTCTCGTGATTTTTTAGTTTTTCATAAATTTTAACCTAACAATAGTGTGTTAGACAGCATTGCTATTTGCTAGCACTCCTCATAGTTGAAAATTGGGAAATAAACTAACCCTCGGGCACTAACAACTTCAGCTTCTCCAGAAGCTCCAAATGTATGGCGACCATCGGGGCCACGAACACGAACAAGTCTGGTCTTCTTGTAGGACAGAGCTGCGAGTTCCGCCTGCACGAACAGATGCCAAGGCCAAATCATATCCAAACCACACACAGTCACAACACAACACATTCAATTCAATTCGAGAACAAGGGCACCATGAAACATCACCCACCTGGAGTTTGGCCTCCTTGGTAAAGGCATGAGCATTGAAAATCTCAATTATAAGTCCCACACGGTCCAACACAGGTTTCCCCCAAGCCATCTGCCAAGTACATATACCTCAATTCCCCCGTGCCACTAATATGAAAAATCATAATCTCATACAATACAACACAACACTTACCTCAAGGTTCCGTTGCTGAATCCCAGAGAGTATAGCATTAACAAAAACCGCATCCACGTCACCCTGTCACACTTAATACAGACTCAGTCACAATCAAATTCGGAGTTATAAGGTTGGTTTAGTGGTAAAAGGAGAGGAAGGGAGTGAAAGGTCGTGAGTTCAATTCCCCAGCTAACAAACTACTAACAATTAACACCTAACATCTCTCAATATAAAAAAAAAAAAAAAATTGGGACCAAATAACCGAATCACGTTAAAAGACAAGACAAGACAACCTTAGATTCGGCCGCGGCGTCGATGTGAACCTTGATGTTGTCGACGGTTCCACGGCCGAAATAGGTGTCGGCGCGTGGGAGGCGGTTCTGGACGAGGACATGAGGTGGCAACGGCTTGTCGAAGAAATCGGTGTGGAAGTAGCCATCGCGCTGGTCTTCGAGGGAGTTCGCGAGGCACAGAGCTTCGTTCAGCTTCGCCTGCAACAGCTTCTCCGGCCGCACGCGCGGCTGAACCACCAGAAGCTTCGGAAGGCTCGCACGTGCGGCCTCTCCTTCGCTCGTGTATAGCCTCTTGCAAGAGAGTGAGGTTAGGAACTTTCTGGGAGAGAAGCTTCTCAACATTTTCACCTCTATGTGCTTTTGCACTTCTCCATCATCATTCCGCGGGTAAGGGTTGAGGAAGGGTTTTTCTCATGCCAACTGAAATTACCTTTGTATCCTTCATGAAGGAAATACAGGCTTTTTAGACTTGGTTTGAGAGAGGGATTTTATAAGAAAAGAAAATGAAGAAAAATGTTTGGATAGTAACATCTTTAAAAGTTTTAATTTTTGAGAAAAAGAATTTGAGAATTTTTAAAACGTTTTTGAATTCCTCCACATCCTATAAATTGTTGTACCCTCTATTTGGGAAGGAAAAGTAATAAAATTATTAATAAAATACCAAAATACAAAATATATACAAAATATTGAATCACAATTCAAGAGAGTAAAAATATATTATTAACTCTTCATTTCTCTCTCTTTAACTCACAAACAAGGAGGAAAAAATTTCCCTCATTTTCCTCCCTTCTCTTTGAATCTTTTTCCTTCCCTTCCCCTCTTATCTTCCAAACAAAGTCTTATAGTCCGGACCGGCTGAATCTATCTGTGGTGTGTGATTAGTGTTAGTTCAAAATATAATTACACAGAAAATTAAATGAATTTTGCATTAAATAAATCATTTCCAACATAATAGAACCTAGAGTTACACTTTTTTTTTATATATATATATAATGTTAAGAAAATATAACTTAAGTACGCAGACCCCGAATTCGGACCAATTCTTGCTAGGAAATCAACACACATTTCCCTCCCTCAAGGAATGCTTTAACATAACATTCCAAGTATTCCTCAAGAGCTCTTGCACACTCGCTGTATGTTAAGAAAATATAACTTGAACATATACTTTATTTTTTTTTTAACTAGTCTATATTATATATAAGTAGTTAATGGTAGTACCTATTTTCTTTTAATCTTTTTAAGATTAAAAAAAACACGCATACTTATATTGATGCAATATCATAAACATTTGTTAGTTTTCAAAAGGTTCTTTGATCTTGGACTATCTGTTGTCTTTGTTGGAAAAGTCAGCAACAAAACTGTAGAAAAGGTGTACAGGCCAGCCTCAATTTTTTTGATACAGTTTATATATATCTCTGGGAGAATTTCACTTAATGTCAATTAATTTTAAGATAAAATTTAACATGATATTACGTAACCAATCTTGATAAATTGTCTATGCTTGTAGGTTTGCCTGGCATACAACTAAGGAGGGGAGTTGAGAAAATGTCACATCACCTGTTTGCGTGAACAATCCACATGGGCTATTTCTAAATTATGGTGAATAACAATATCCCAGATTCTGAGTTTGGCTTCCGTTTTATTGGAGTACTTGATGTGATTGTTATATAAGAAGTAAGTTTATACTTTTGAATGGAGGAGATGTTGAACTATGCATCGATCGAATTAACAATAAATTTAAGAAACCCATAAAGGCTAGCTAGCTAGATAACTTGAGATTGTAAAGTAAAACGATATCTTAATTTATGGAATATATTAAGGATCCTTATTTATTAGTATTTTATTTTGGATCCATAAAATGTCAGGAGCAGAGCTGACACAGAAACCAAATTAGGCAAATAGCTTGTTCATGCACGCCCCTCATTGGCGATTCTGAAGAGGTTGGCTTGTTCTGCTGCAGCCTTATCTGAGGCAAGAGATGCTACAAATTTGTCTCTGACTTGCTGGGTTGTATAAGGGAAGCTGTTGTTCACCATGGAGTTAAGAAAGGAAGCTATCCCTTCTCTGTAGAGTGCTTGTACCCCATCACTTCTATTTTTTGTTTTGGAAAATGATAATTGTTGTGCAGAGCTCCTGCCACCATATTGATCATCATCATCACCACAACAAAACAAAGAGCATAGTATATTGTCGGGGAGTCCTAGCTGATGAATGCTTGCACCATGGAAGGGAAATGGTGATGATGAGGAGGGCATTGTGGTTGGTGGTGAGTTATGGTGTGGGTTTGGAGAATTGTAGTAGTTCTTCTCCTCCTCATTAATGGTGGTAGTGGTAGTGCTACAAATTACAGGGATCACAAGGTTCTGAGAAAGCACTCCAACAAGCAGCAATGTGAACATAGTCAAACAAGTGCCAGTAGTCTGTCGTTTCCTCTCCATTGACGAGGGTTTGTGTTTGGAGAGGGGAGTGGAGTACATATAGGAGTAAGATGATTCACGGTGTGGAGGAGTTCATGTTTTGAAGCTGCATTCACTTCATATTTACTATTTTCTCTCTTTTTAAATATAGACTTTTTAAAAAATATATATTTTTAAATTATCTTTTGTATTTTTACTTAAATATCCTTAATTATTTTACAATAAATATTATGAATTAAAAAGATAAATACTTTCTTTCTCTTATAATAATGAAAAAATAAGATAGACAAACATACGAACATAAATTAAATAGAGAATAATTAAGTGGAAAGAAAATATGACGAGTCTTAATAATTTTAAAGATAATTTTTGAAAAATAATAAAATTATAAATAAATTTAATGTTACTAATTAAATTAATTAAAATTCAAAAACAAAATAATTAAAATTTTAAAAGAATGTGAATTACATAAAAAATTCTTATATTTAAAAATGGATGAAATACAACCCTGAATTTGCGAGTAGGCAACCAAATCCGTCTAGACTTTAATGAAAAATATCCGTCTTAATGACACAGGTATAGGTTTATATTATCTGGATTTTTCCAAACAGAAACATGTATATATATGGGACTATGGGTATCTAATTATCTTTGTCCTGTCGGTCATATTTCTTTTAATTACAATTATTTTTGTTTGTATTATTTTTTTTTTGGTCACAATGTTTGTAGTATTCATTGTCACTGAACAAGATAATTAATATTAAAAAAATATATTATAATAAATTTAATATTATTTTGTTTGTATTATTTATTGTCACTGCACAAGATAAAAAGTTATATCTAAAATTATAGTAAATTTGATATTATTTTAATTATGTTGTCAATAACTAACACACAAGATAAAAAAAATTATATTACTTAAGTTAATTTGATATTATTTTATTTATAATGTCCATTGTGAATCAAATAACGTACACGATAAAGAGAAAAAAGTTATCATATTACTTAAGTATTTACCTTGTGTGTTGTTCTTATTCTATACGTTAACTAGTGCATGTTAAATGTCCAAATACTAAAAAAAGAGAGACAAGAAGTCTCATTACACATACGTACTTAATTCTCCTCCCAGCATGGCTCTCATTTCACATTCTTTTTTTCTTTATGTTTTACGCTCTTCGTCTCAGCATTTACACGCACACCTCACACACATACTAAAACAAAGCACACAACCCTGTCACTCGCACGACACGAAATCCTCTCTTTTTTCACAATATCACACTCACCCATCAGCGGTGAACATATGGAGATGGAATTCCCGTCAATACCTCAATTTCGAAAAATGAGTAACACTTAATTTTGGTTCCTAATTTTGTCAAACATTATCATACAAATCTTTGAATTTGTGTAAAAAAGAAGAAGTAATCTTTGAATTTAAATAATGATCAATTAAGTTCTTTATTTTTCTTCATTACGCAAATATATATTTCTGTCGTTAGGGTTCTATTAACAATATAAGTTCTCCTAAGAAAACAATATAAGTAAAATGGTGATGCAGCACATTATATGTCAAATTGGCAATAATGTGTCAATACATGATATTTAATATTAAGTATAACCGACTATTATGATTATCACTACTACAAAAATCACATTTTACGACGGTTATTTACCCCATACGACATCGGTTCCGTAACCGTCTTTGAAAATAGGGATCGTTGAAAATTGATACCTTCTACGACGGTTGTTGAACCGTCTTAGAAAGGCACTTACGAAGACGATTCTTTGAAGACAACCGTCTTAGAAAGTGTCTGTTTTTCTTATTGAATTTTGTAACAGTAAATTTCTAAGACGGTTCATATGTAATAACCGTCTTAGAAAGAGGCATTTAAAGACGGTTGGTACAAAAGAACCGTCTTTAAATGATTCTAAGACGGTTCTTATGAAATAACCGTCTTGGAAAGCAGTATTTTAAGACGGTTCTTCCAAAGAACCGTCTTTAAATGTATGTTTTTTTTTTAACTATAGACATTCTAAGACGGTTCTTATGAAATAACTGTCTTCAAAAGTGGGATTCTAAGACGGTTGCTTCAAAAGAACCGTCTTTAAATGTATGTAACAGAGAACATTCTAAGACGGTTCTTATGAAATAACCGTCTTGGAAAGCGGTATTTTAAGACGGTTCTTCCAAAGAACTGTCTTTAAATGTATGTTTTTTTTAACTATATAGACATTCTAAGACGGTTCTTATGAAATAACCGTCTTCGAAAGTCAGCTTCTAAGACGGTTATTGTCTAATAACCGTCTTAGAAAGATACATTCGAAGACGGTTATTTCCGAAGAACCGTCTTAAAATTTATTTGACTTATTTTGAAACAAAAGGCTTTCTAAGACAGTTCTTAGCTGATAACCGTCTTAGAAAGTTAAATTCTAAGACGGTTATTAGTTAGGAACCGTCTACAAATCTTTGCTTTTTTTTTTTATATAGCATATATTTTTCACGTTTTTTTCCCTAGTTTTGCCTGTTAACTATACGTAAAAAACCCAACAATAATAAATATATTGAAACAAAATTTGGAGTGCAGAGGTACATTACTAAAATATTTGAACATTAACAATTGATTAAAATAGACAACAATTGTATTTATATATATATATATATTGTAATATTATAACATGTTTCAAAAAATTAACACACTGGCACATGCATGCTCCCAACAGCATCGAATTCATATTAAAATTGGCCTATAGATTACAACCAAACTACCACCTAATGGGGTTTCAGAAATCTGATTTGAGCAGCTTCAATTCATTCGAGTTTTTAAACTAACGTTATAATCCATTGTCTTTAGAACCTGCAATCATGGTTGAAATGAAATATGAATGAGTACCAAAGTTGCCAACTAACCCTCTGAAGAATTCAATTACTGCATACTAATTAAGAAACATATCCAAGGTGCTTTAGCACTAGAAAAATGTCAAACCACATAAAATTGAGTTGTGATCCTCGAAACAATTATTCAACAAGAACTACCATTAATATTGAAGTAATAGAATTGTAGACACTGTTCACAGCACATGATTGATAATCATCATCACATGATTGATAATCATCATCGTCCTCAATTTTGTCAGCATCACCAACATAAAAAAAGAAACATGGACCATACAGAGAATGATTTAATACAAATCAAAGAAACATTAAAAAATAGTATATTGTAATACCATCATTCTCCTGCTTCACCAAGGCCTAAATTTGTGACATTAATATTTATTTGCATATACCAAACAAACATTAACAATAAGATGCAGAAAATAACTTCTATTATAAGAGTCATGCAGGAAGTGTTGAGGAAAGGAAGCCAGCATCTAAAATGAACACTGATAAAGTCTGGGTCGTTAACTGGTGTGTAAAATTAACTAATTAATTACATGGCCGAAGGCTACTTGATAGAAAACGATATAGACTCTCCTACTTCTAAAAATACAGGTTTTATACAATGAAATGGCTATATATTTTGACAAAAATAAGCACAACACTGTAAAGGCAAACAATGAACCCTTACCTTTGGCTGCATCATGTCCAACACGAGAATCATTCGGTTCCAATAGTTTGCCAACAACAGCAGCACCCTCAACTACTGCATTTGAATCAATTTTGTGCACATGATTCTGCATTTTGTTGTCAGAACAAGTAGTCCAAGGGTTGGTTAAACCATACATGTTAAAGGCAAGTAAAACTAAAATTATTGTCTTTGAAATAAGGCCTGAGGTGAAAAAGACAACGACGGAAACTATGTGTGGAGTAGTTCCCTACCAGAAACAATGCTATGGAAGATCCCAAAATGAAAATTAGAAAAGGAAAAAATTAACCTTCAAAGCATTTTGGATGATCTGCTGACACCTATCTTTTGATCAAAGTTAGCATTCTGAAGCTTATCCAACTCACATGATGCATAAAAAATAGCAACAACACCACCACCTGCATTCCGGTCAACACATTAAATTTGATTGAACGACATACAATTAGAACTCAGCATACAACTGCAAGTGCGAATCATCTACCTCGTACTATGCCTTCCTCTACAACTGCCTTGGTTGCATTTAAGGCATCTGTCACTCAACACCTCCTATTAATCTCTGGTTCTTAAATCATAATGTTGAGCAAGCATTGTGATTCTTAATCACAATATTCAGCAAGCCCTTATCAAAAGAATAATAAAAAAGTTGTTCCCATGTGCTACAATGCTAGTGATATTAATGCACTTCATACATGTATGGCTGGAGTAACCTAGAGAAAGCAAGATACACTCAGAATATGTTTCTTGTTAACAATTGCCTTAAAACACTAGATGGCAAGCATTTAATACCCCCTCTAACATTTTACAGGGAGTAAAGGGGCCACAAAGTGCAAAAATTAAAAAATACATACACTTAAACATACTGAGATAAAACAATGGTCAGGCAGTGCTCTGCTTCATTCGAGACCTAAATAAGGGATGGAAGAAGCTGAGACTAGGAAAAGAAAGTCAATCTACAGAAGACAAAGTAGAATGCGACAACTTTTGCTACCTTAGGAATGATATCTTTTGTAACATGAAGCAGCTTCTCAATTACAATCTGAACAGAATTCTCCATGGCACCTTCCTGTGAACAATAAAAGTAGAAGTTAAATTTTAAAATCAGATAAATGTTTTACTGAGTAAAAATATGCACAATTTACTGCACCGACGTATTCAAGAGCATAATCCCCAAAACAAAAATGGGACAAAAGGAGTAGGAACCTGGTTTTTAAGCATTTCAACTATCAGTGAAAGAGCAAGCTCTTTGACTGACGAATCTGAATCATCAAGCACCTCAAGCACAACTGTCAAAATCTGATTGAAGTACTGCAAGTACATCATGAAACTGCCATTACATGGAGAAAAGGAGAAGGGGGGGGGACTCTACAAAGAACACATCCAAAAAACACTTGTTTACAATAAATTATAATCACTGTTTTTAACAGTTGAAACAAACAAGTATCATTCATTGTAGTTTAAGGTTAACAAAATTGGAGAAATTATAATATTCAAACAGAATGCCAGTATATATCTATATATACATGTAATTGTATTGTATCACATACATTGATTGTGTGTTATACACGACAATATTATACTGATTTAGTGGTTTGTTCAGCACCTGTTGATGATTCAGATATACATAGATGTAATTGTATTATATCACATTAGGGTTAAAACAAATCATATTATTCAGGTTCATAAGTATTTTCTTTCAACATTTCATCTGTTTCCCTTGTTTCTTTAACTTTCTAATCAATTCCTTAATCCTGTATCATAATAATAAGTATGAACAACAGCCATACAACTTATGAAGAAAAAGAAAGTGGAAATCAAATCAAGCATGCCTTGGTCCAAACGGAATGATCATTCGTTATAGAAGCTTCAACCAATTGTTGAACAGCAGTCGAATGAAAGTGAGAGTACACTTATATAATGCAGGTAATAACTGCTTCTTTAAGCTTTGTATTTTTGTCATGGACCAAAGGGGTTAACTTAGCTGATTATCATCAACCAAGAGATAGCTGATTATCATCAAAACTCCTCCTTCTGCCAGCAGACATGCGTCCAGCCACATTCTTTCTCAATAGCGGTCTCTGGAAATTAGGCACATAACTATTATGAGATTCCCTTAAGTTTCCATCTCTATAAGGGCCATCCAAATACTGCCTATCAGTGTTGGGGTTCATAGCTTTTGCAATTAACTCACCAATTTCCCTATCCCCATTGGCAGATATCATTCCAACCTATCAGCAGATTTGTAATTTGCTGTAGTTTTGTCAATATTGTTACATTTCACCACACTACTTGTTGTTTCCAATCTCCTGCAATATGCGAGTAGTGGCTCCAACAAAATAAGATACATGTGAATTGATTCTAATATCCAAGTATGGGAGGAGAAAATAATCGAACCTTCAAATACCTTTTTCAAATCTTGGCGACCAGAGCGAGATTGTAAAACAGGTGCAACAACATAAGTAGGATCTGAAAGAGACAAAAAGACAGAACCATTAGGAGAGGCCATTATTAATCAGACTGATAACAAAGTAGGGGAAATATAAAAAGGGCAATGAACAAAATAACCTTTAGGAGAGGTAGCCATGTATTAGAGAGAACCAGTAAGGACAGCTGTAAGAACACCCGCAAATGCTTGAGCAAACGGAACCAGAAAAAGATAAAGTGTTCACTTACAATTGTTTCCATAACAACACCCTGGCAAATTCTGTTGGAATACATCCATTAAAGTCATTCCCCCTTAAATCCAAAAACTCCAGCTTCTCTACATGTCCAACTTCTTTGGGAATGGGACCAGAAAAACTGCTCTTGTGTAGTACACTATTTTAAATAAACAAAGGGAGCATATGTCAAGTAGAGATGTATTCGAATATAAATTACTATATCCAGTGAACTGAACTCTTGGATTTTTAAACTTACAGGGATTTTAGATGACTAAGTTTCCCAAGCTCAGGAGCCAATGTCCCTTCCAAAGATATATCAGGTAGGACCGTACAAGAAATATCAAGGGGAATGCACAAAATTCTATAAATACAAAAAATGTAGAACTGCATTCACATCAACCAAATTACTATTGATATATATATATATATATATATATATATATTTATATATGGGAACCACAAAATGTAATAAACAATTCATAACCATTTCAAAATATGCCTACATTGTAAATCATATTACATGAAATCCTTCCTACATTGATTGTTTTTTAAAGTCTAACAAACATGCTGCCCATTTTTCCCTTATTCTTGTTATGTCGTCCACATCTAAGGCTGTTCCATCACTAAACCACTGCAACAAAAAGCAGGTATACAAACCATTAAGTGTTCATTAAAAGACTTGGTAAACCACTTTGAAAAGAAACTAACTCCGCTTCCGATTAAAGTTAATATACCTTGGTCCATTCATCCTTCAAGCCACCACTGACTATATTCCACATCCAATTCATTATGTAGTACCCACATTCGAAGCCTCCTTTTTGAACATTGGTCTGTAGTTACACAAAATCGTGCTTCAATTGCACAAATATAATGGTACACAACGTATTTGATAGTGAAACTGAAACTGAAATATTTTTATAATACTTACTAACCTTTAGTTCAATCCAGGTTGGGCTAGCTACATGACATTTACCATCATCACCGGCATTCAAAGTTTTAAGTGCACTAATGTACCAAAGACAACACACATGTTCGTTACCTCATGACATTTGTAATTCAAAGTTTGATTTGCTTCATAATTGTTAAATATGTAAGTTCTAAATAACTTACTTGTTAATAACAGCTTTAATGTGAATGTCAGGCTTTTTACGCAAAGAACAAAACCACACAACTGTATGTTTCGCCGGACATAGCACAAAAAGCTGCCAATGGGCACTAAATTTTTTTTCTCAATTAGGTTTGAAATGAAACAAACATATTTAATTACCCAAGATCGACTGCAGCATACTTACTTATTCAAGTAAGGTCCAAGGTAGACATCTTTATGTGATTCCTTGACCCATGTTTGAATGTACTGTTGACAATCAGTACGTCTATCCTTGGCATTATATATCATTTGAGGCTCCAAGAATCCGTACACAGCACTATAGCCAAGTGATGTACTCAACTGATCCATATACCTATCGAAATGGTTAACCAAAGAATGCATAATGTTAGTACAATTAAAAGATCATCAGTTTGGATTACAAATATATGATTAAACCTTACACTTACTGCCCATATACTTACATAATCCACAGCTGAAGTATAGAAATGTTCAAATATTTGTCACCTGCTATAATTTCATTGATGTCTGAAAATGTTATATAAAATTGTGTCTGGACAGTTGCAATTCCAAACTTCATTCCTTCCCAACACAGCTCCACAGGCCTCCGGTATACCTCGTACATGTTCTTCATCAATTCATCCAAAGGGTCCACTGCACACACCATATTGGACTGTGGTACGAGTGGCTGTATGTTTTTTGAAGAATTCAAAGAATCCTACGAATACATAGCAAACATATCATGAACACATGTCTATGATGACAAACACACCCACAATGATTAACATGCAACGAATAAATTATAAAACCAAAATTGTCTACCTTTTCTGAAACTGGTTTCATCAAGGTGGTGGGCCATGCCACGAACGTATTCAGTGTATCTTTCACATACCTAATTTCTGATGTCGGATATGGAACTTCTGCGTTCCCGTCAATAACTGTTTGGACAGCCACCCTAGCAACATCATCAGCGAAAGCCACGTTGTGAATTGTGGACGGAACTGCATGAACTTTACCTAACGCAACTAACTTATGAGACCCATGCCAATTAATGTACAACCCCATACTTTGCACCGCAGCATTAGGATTTTCTTCACTAGAAACATTGCCAACTGGTTCAGCACAACTTCCCTTTGTGCTTACACGAGCAACTAATTGTTGTATGTTTGCATCAGCCGGTGGTGATAGGTGGGTTGCCAATTGAGTTAACTCAACCTTAACTGCTTCTTTCACTTGTTCGTTGAACTTATCCTCCCATTTCTGATTCAACCTATCCAGACTTTTTTTGTATTCCTCCTCTACTTGCCTACGACATTCTTCTTGAACCTTTGCTATGATTCCAGCCATTTGTTCGGGGTTGACGGATGCAGATGAAGCACTTGAGGCACGTGATGCACGTCCAAAGTATTGGCTAATGGTGACACCTGTCCCGGCTGCACGAACCCTCCCTGGGTGCTCCGGTCGGCCAATCGCAGCATTTAGTATGTCCTGTTGACCATGTGGCCTGAAGCTGCCTTGTGTCATCTCTTCTTCTAACGCATCCTACAATCATGAGGTGTAACAATTTGCAAGTGTACATAATGTTACCCGGCTAAGAATAAAAACCATAGTTAGGTTGTATGAACTCACAATTTTTTCAGAAATTTCTTGTGCCGTCTTAGATGTCATCTGTCCGTATGTCTTTGTGCGAGCCATTTTCCACTTTACATGTCTGGGTATCGGAGACGGAGGGTCATCGACCGTTGATGGATTCTCAGTATTCATAGCATCTTTTTGGCGTTTCTTCATTTTCTCCTGTATTAGCTTCTTCTCAAGCAAGTCATAACCACCACGAGATAGTACATGGGGACACTCATTAAATTTTTGGATTTCTTGTGCTTTTTTCCTTATCCCCTATCATGGCATGTAAACAAAATTATGTTATTTGAATACATGCAATATCGTTTATAGGTTAGTTAATTACATTAAGCAATCAACAAATTCACATACTACCTGCCAACTTGGTGTTTTCCGAGTAGCAACAAAGGCCTCCCAAGTTTGTGCATCTATACCATATTTCAGCTCAACTTCTTGTTGCGTTTGGCTTTCTGTGTCAGCATATATGTACTTAGTGGTTAACGAAGACTTGAATTGTCTCCATCTAGTGCTAACCCATGACAATACCTTCTTCTTCACTTTTTCTGCCTCTGGGATGACAAATTTTCCCTGCAATAATAGATCAAAAAAACTATCTGTTACACAACCAGCTAATGTTCAATTATCGGTATATGTTTACAAGTTTTAATGTATTAATTTTACCGTAATGTCGTCCCATATCAAGTTCTTCAAGGATTCTGGAACGTCGGTCCAAGTAGAGTGGATAATAGGTATTTTTTCTCGTGCAACAACTCCAAGATAACTGTGGAATTTTTCCTTGTTTGTCCCACATGCCTTCCCACTTCTAGGATTTACATTAACCACCAGCCTATGCTGATCATTGTTTCTCACGACAAGGCTTCTTAGGCGGGTGGTTTGCCTAACTTTCTTGCTAATGGGTTCACATCGCTCATCTTCAACATGTGGAGGGCGAGGTGGGGCTGATTCCATCACTGAAAAATAAACAAGTTGATCACATAAGTTACTTGTATTCGATATTCCCACATAATTGAAAACAAGGATTCTTAGCCGGGTGGTTTGCATACCTTTGTTCGTAACGGATTCACATCGCTCATATTCTGCATCTGGACGGGGAGGTGGGGCTGATTCCATCACTGAAAAAATAAACAAGTTTATCACATATGTTACTTGTTTTCGATATTCCCACATAATTGAAAACAAGGATTCTTAGCCGGGTGGTTTGCATACCTTTGTTCGTAACGGATTCACATCGCTCATATTCTGCATCTGGAGGGGGAGGTGGGGCTGATTCCATCACTGAAAAAATAAACAAGTTTATCACATATGTTACTTGTATTCAATATTCCTTCAAAATTTAAAACATGTTAATGTTGAAAGAAAACAGTTGGAAATTTATATGCAAGTAAATATTTTACTTTGACAACCACTTATGTATTTGTCTTCTCCCATAAACCTTCTTCATGGTCATTTCGGTTGGCATGTTCATCATCAACCTCAGGGTCTTCAACTATAGAAGGCATTCTACTGGAGAAAGCAGGCATTTCACAAATATCAAGGGCAACATCATCATGTAAATACAGTTGTGTAGTTGTTGTTCGGCCCTGTAGAACCACTGAATATCGTGAGTCACACGGATCTTGGATGTAAAACACCTGTTTTGCTTGCTCTGCCATGATAAAGGGTTCGTCCTTGTAGCCGACCTTATCAAGTTCTACCAATGTAAATCCCATACGATCTTCATGAACACCAGTATTTACATTAACCCACTTACACTTGAAAACAAGAACTCGGAATGCACTATAATCAAGTTCCCATATGTCTTCAATAACACCAAAGTATGGCATGGACGCACGAATTGGGTTGTTATCAGATGCACCACAAAAGTGTTCTGAATCAGCGTCAACACTAACCCCACTATTTTGAAAAGTACTCTTATCATCTTGGGACTTAGTGTAGAAGGAATAGTTGTTGATATCAAAGCCCTTCCAAGTCAGAACATTTAAATTTGGACCAACAGCAAATAGTCGTAATGTTGATGAAGCATTCTCGTCACTGAAGATTTTTTCCTTAAACCAGCTAATGAAAGTCTTGTTATGTAGTTGCAAAACCCTCATCATGTTCATTTTTGGGTGACTTTGGGCCACAAATTGTTTGTGAGTTTCTATGTATGGCAAAACCTCAGGCGTGTTATT
>PYAF01001054.1:148719-173805 GCA_007407185.1 Glycine tomentella
TTCAAGATTCAATTGAACGATTAATACAAACTATCCGTAGAAATCATCCAATTGAACCTTAAACGGGGAACTAAGGTTCAACAACTATGCAGTTGATGTTATGAGAAAAGGTACTTGTGACATATACAAACATGTATACTCAACAGAGGAATGAAAGACACCGTACATACCTGCTTGTACCCTAGTATTGGCAGAACTAGTAAATGCAGTGTTCTCTACGGTCTCAAGGAATTAGTTGTTCTTGGAGAATCAGAAAACCTGCCAATTTTGTACATTCTATTTGTCTATTTTAGAAAGACCTGAAACATCGAAGAATAATAAGTATGACAATGTTATTTATGTACAACATTAAACCACCAATTTCATACATATCCATTCTACCCAATGATAAACAATCGTACATTAAAAAGGATGGGAAGAGAACACTGACTAAGCAAGAATATTTGTCCAGCCTTATTACGCAAACGAAGTTTACAGTTCAACAAGTATATTCAAACAATTATCATTTCAACTAATTAAGCAACTTCGCCAAATCATAATGAGCAGGCAAAATGGTAGTTGGTTCACTTGGTTCAGTTGCATAAAATGAAGAGTTAGTTTGAATTATAAAATACTAGCAGAAAATGAATTATAGGTCTGTCCTTATTTTTTTTAAGCAAAAAAAACATAAAACAATGAATTTATAACAAAAAGAGAAATTGTAAATTATAAATCTGCATTTACAGGACAGTAGTAGTAGCTGAAGAGTGCAATTAACAGCAATTAGTAGATCACTAGCACCAGTGAACTATTAAGTAAAAGTCGGTATTACATGTTGTTATAAATGTGTAGAGATTGGTGATAGTTACTAACCTCACTTGAAAATCACCCTTCACGTAGTCTTAATTTTTTAAAAAATGACTATAACAGTATTTTAAAGTGGCAACATAAACTTTTCCAAAAAGTTAAAATATACATCTGTTTTCGTTGGTATTATATCACTTTTCGTTGAAGTCAACCTTGTTCTCCCTTTTATTTTAATAATAATAGCATCTTATTTGGGTATCATTGAATTTCTTCCAATGGGTGTGAGAGACAGAGTTTCAGAGTACTTCCTAATAAGTAGTGGGAAATATGGGCCTTCAATGATGGACCCATTATTGGGCCATCAAAAGTCAATCATGCTGGGCCAGTGTTCTAATTCTTGAAAGCTTTTCAACGGATCAGGATACAGAGGGACCCATGTGGCCATTCAAACGCATATCTTTCTGTTCCAATAAGTAAAAACAAATTGTGAACTTGCTTCCTGCTGATCTGGAGCTGACACACTTTGATACCTGCTAGGCTTAAACCTATGGTCTATGGGCAACCAAAATCAAATATTTATATTTATGAGAGGAGTAATGTTGCACACATAATTCTTTATGCAAAATTAAAAGCTATGTTTTACCTGATTTGACATGAAAAAAAATAATAATTGAGGAATGGCTTGCTCAGAATGAATAATTTTTTCTTTATAACAATTGTGCATGAATTACTGGATGATTGTATCTATTTGGAATTCTTGGGAACTGATATTGCTTATTATGAATGGGAAATTGCTCGTAAGAGGCACTGAACAGGTTGTTTGCAGGGTCCCACATTATAATGTAAGGGTATATTTGATGGATTTAGTGAATTTACATCAACTTATGTTTCCTAAGGATCCAAATGTGATTATTAAGCCCTGTAGAAAGGGGGTGCAAATTTGTAGATTGACTTTAGAAAATATTACAAAAGCCACTGACATCTCTTAGAATAGCAGTACTTATACTGATGACATTTAGTTGTAGCTGAAGACTAAGTAAAGCTAACTATCAACTGACTATAGTAATAAATTAACTAGAGTTCCCCCACAAACTCAATGGGGCTGAGAAACCAAAGGTACCTCAACTACATTGAGTTTGGAACACAAATAGGTAAACCTAGTAGGAGACAAAGGCTTGGTAACAAGGGCTGCCTACTGGTCTGTCCCAGGGATATGCTGAACCACTAGTTGCTTGGTGAGAACCTTTTCTCTTGCAAAAACCACCATCCAACTTCAGACCTGTTTTGTTGTATCATGTAAAACTAGGTTATGAGCTAGCTGCACTGCACTTGAATTGTCACAAAGCACTAGAGGTGTAGTATGAGGAACTGCAAGTTCTTGGAGGAGAGTCTGAATCCAGAGGATATCAGCTGTGGCACCAGCTAAACTCCTATATTCTGCTTCAGTTCTGGACTTGGAGACCAGTTTCTGCATTCTGGACCACTAAGATACCAAGTTAGGGCCAACATACACTGCTGCACCAGAAGTAGATATTCTGTCATACAGGTCTGAAGCCCAGTCAGAGTCACTTAGCTGATAATGGAAATGTGTTGACGAGGAGAAGCAGGATACTAAATAAGACCAGAACAGAGAGCACCTTTAAGGTACCTCAAAATCCTCTTTACTGCTGTCCAGTGGGATTTGAGAGGTGAGGCCATGAATTGCCAAACCTTGTTAACAGCAAAAATGAGTTCAGGATGAGTGACAGTCACATACTGCAGGGATCGAACAACAGACCTGTAAGAAGAAGGATCCTGCAATAAATCAGACCCACGTTTGGGGACCTTGCAGGTTGAGGTGATGGGTGAAGAAATGGGCTTTCCCTCCAACATATTTGTCCTTTGCAACAGATGTCTACTGTACTTGGATTGAGTCATTCAGAGTGCTTAGCTGGACAATAAATGAACTTCAATCCCCAAAAAATGGTCTAGAGAACCCAGGTGTTTGAGACAGAATGAGGCATTGAGTTGCTAAATTAACTTGTGAACCCAAAAAGGTGTTACCAGTGATAATAATATCATCAACATAGACAAAAAAATAGCTAAAGTGGAGCCAGTCTTGTAAATGAATAAAGATGGGTCAAATTTGCTGTCAGTAAACCCAAACTGCAACAATGTAGTTTTCAGCCCATAAATTGCTCTATTCAGCTTGCACATAAGGGACTTATGAGAGGCCTCAAAACCTGGAGGTTGAGTCATGTAAACTTCTTCCTCTAACAGCACATTAAGAAAGGCATTATTTACATCCAGCTGCTGCAAGGGTCACTTGTGAGTGATTGCAACAGTTAAAATCAGCCGAATTGTTAATGGCCTAATCACACGAGAGAATGTCTCATCAGCTTCAAACCTAAACTTTTGCTTAAAACCATTAGCCACCAATCTGGCTTTGTACCTATTTATACTGCCATCAGAGTATTCCTTAACTCTGAATACCCACTTACATCCAATTGCATTTCTGTGGGGCGGAAGAGAAACTTGGGACCCAAGTACTGTGCCTTTTAAGACCCAGACACTCATCTGTCATAGCAGAAAACCATATGGAGTCTTGAAGTGCTTGTTTCACTGACTTGGGTTCATTATGATCACTAAGCAAGGAAGGATGAATCCTTGGCTGTACTATTCCAGCTTTAGCTCTTGTAACCATAGGATGTACACTTTCTGGTCTGACAAGAGAGGTTGGTGGGGCATTCTAAGGTTCAGTTGGAGACAACTGAGGATAAGCATCAGACTGCAGTGTAGCAGAACGAATAGTATCTGGGAAGCTGCTGTATCCTGAGTAGGAGATTGAGCAGGTTCAGGTGACTGACACAGCAATGTCAGAACAGGGAGACTCAATAGAGGGTGAGGAAATCTGGCTTTGAGGCTGAGTTGAAATTGAATAGGGAGGAGGATGAGAAACTCTCAAGGACAAGTAAGGTAGAGGAAAAGGATGCAGTAGGAACAGAACTGGAAGAAGAGGTAGACAACAGTTTTATATAAGGACCAATATGATGCTATACTTCTACCAAATTGGAATATTGACCAAGCTATTTGTTTGATTTTAAGTTCAATCTTCCCAGGTTTCAGTGGTTTACTTGTTTAAAACAGCCCTTTTGGCAGTTCTTTGGTAACTTTGTCCTAGGACAGATTTAAGTTGTGTTTAATGTGATAATCTAAAAGTAATGAATAAATTTTTTTTAAGTTTTTGTTGTCTCAAGTTTCTGTGATGGAAAATGCAATTAATTTGAGTCATGAATTTTTTTTCTCACTATTTCTGTTTTATTTATCTTAAAATGTGTATCCAATCAGTTTTGCCTTTTAGCTGTGTGGCTTTGCATGTGTGTTGGATATAATTAACACTGATTTAGTTAACTTTCCCTGCAAAACACATCAAATTGAGTTGGCTTTCTAAAGATGACTTTATGTTGTGCATTCTTTCTCTGCTTAAGTTGTTCCATATATTCTATCACTGAATTTATTAGCTATATTATTTATGGAAAGTGATGTTTTTTAATACTTTTATTCTGTAGTAGGAAAAATAATTTTGTTAGAATTAGTTTTGATAGAAGAAACTTAGAAAGTAAATGTACACAATCTTCCTTGGAATAGCTGTGTGATGAACACCAAAGATAGTTAATCATTTTCCAAGGCAAGTTTTGGGGAAACAGCACCCAGCCACCTAATTTTCGAAATAATACCATCAAAACTCAAAAGTTTAAGGACACACCCAGTGCTTGGCGCGAATGAAAAAAAAATTCTGATAGAAGGTGGTCGCTTAATAGAATGAGAGCAAAGCTTCAAACTGTAAACAAACCATGAAAGTAACATATATGATAATTGTAAGGAACTGCCTAACTATAAAATCTAGTATATAAATTGAACTGAAGAACATTTTTTAATATGTAAGACAACGAAAAATTACATAAATAACATTGTAGTAGACTAGTAGGACAGTGACATATTTAAAATAATTACAGACATGTGCACTTAGCCAAACATATCAATAATGATGAGAATGATAGGTGTTCAATCAAATTGGGCAACCATACCTCTTGTTTAGTGACAACTTCAACAACAACTTCGATTGCTACATCAAATGATAAAGGAACCTACACAGAGAATATATTATAAATTAATCTTCAGTATTCATCAATATTCATGTTAAGAATGAACTGTATGAGGACTACACTACCAGCAATGAGTTAAAAAAAATTTATAAGTGGCTGAGCTGGCAGTGGTCCAGGAGAAATCTCAGAGAAGCAACATTCTTTAACCTGAAAACATTGACACAAAACTAGCATAAAGTCAAGAGACAACAGATAGCTTTGATGAAGCACAGGATGGATGAACTTTCTTGTTAAAATAACACAGATGAGAAGCAAAGCAAAAGATGTGTAGAATAGAACCATGCTTCAAAGTTAAATCAAACAGAGAAAAGAACTATACATGGACACAGAGAAGATGCAAAGAGGGAAAGCTACAACATGAACATGATTTGACCTGTTTGTGATGTATCGGTTTCTTTCATCAGATTAACTAAATGGGAAGTACCTTTTTTTTCCCTTGTTGGGAGGGCCTTTAGGCAGCTGCTCTTCTACCCTCACAAGACTAAACAGCCTTAGCCAATGAGAGATATTAGGCACAGATTTGTGACAGGAAGATACCCTTTAAGAGGACACATCTATCCCTGTAAGAGAGACGCAAAGTGAGAGAGACAGAGACATGGGGTGTGTGGAAACTGATAATTATGTGGCAAAAAGTTTATAAGATTGAAAAGGCAAACAACATTGACTTGATGCAAAAGATCGATCTAATAAATGGAGGAAGACTATAAAAGAATGACTAAAACCTTGCATCTAATTATGTAAATTAAGGAATGTGGGGATGACTCCCAATCTCATTCCCTTTCTCAACTTATAATTAACCACATGATGGTCCTATTATAGATAAACTTGTTAGTTTAGGAATTTTGTAACTTTTATACAAATAGATTAACATTACCCATCTTGTTCATATAACTCTAATTCAAGCTAGGCCCATTGGCCATATCTCTACTCAATATTGGATCTCGACAATATAAAAGCTTGAGACTATTAGAATTATGTAAAGATATGGTCTTTTTGGTCAGTAGACTTGCCACCAGAATATTGTCAAGAGGCTCAAGGAAATTGGATTCTATTCCGTTGGAGATAAAAGCTGAACGTGAACATCCATCAGTTGTAGTTAATGATGATTCTACTTCACATAGACATATTGCAATTGATGGTGATAATTCAGGCAACAACACTATAAAGGTATCATGACGTTATTTGAAAAGAAAATGAAACTCTGGAAGCAAGTGCGACACTTTATAGCTTGGGAAATGAAGATGCTCCTGCCTTAGCAAGTTGTGATAATGACACATGCAGTTTCAAACTCATTTGACATAACTAAAGATCCATCAGACCACTATTTTATTGGTGCAAGACGATGTGGAGGTCGGTTTTTGAATTCAAAGAAAGATGAGCATCAACATGAGGTTGCATCAACTGACAAATCACATTCCAACACTAATCTCAAAATTTCTAAAAAGGAGCTTGCACCATCAAATAGAACATCCTAATACTACAGAAATGGTGATGCTGTAGATTGCAGGGTAGTAGGTATGTTAGGAGGTTGCAAAATAAAACAAGTAAAATGTAAATTGAATTGATTTAACTAAGTCTATCCTCAATGTCGTCCTTTATAACATGTAGGTGAGATTTTTATTGTGTGGGCTTTTCTTTGTATTATTTGGTGCCTATGAGGGAAATAGAAGAGATTATCCGAATGCATGATGATTTGGTTGGATCATTTTAATTTAGTAACTGTTGTAGCTCTCTTTTGATTTGATGATATAAACAAGGATGAAAAGTTTAGACCGGGATTGGGCAAGTTTTGCACAGTTACAGTTCCTGAATAGATTGGTATTATGAATGGATCTTATTATTTTGGCTAAGAACTAAATCTGTGTCCAGTATTTTGGCTATGTACTAAATCTGCAATTGGGGCATATTAGGGTAAACAACTTGATTAAGCACTTATTCACTAAACTCTTATAGTCTTATTAAATGAGAATTCCCATACACTTGGTTACAGAGCTTAATAAAAGAAGCTAAAAAAATAGCTTATTTTGATAAGTTTCACGGTTATGATTATTGAATAAACTACAAATACAAACGATAAACAGAAAAAACAAGTTCTGTGTTATTTAGTCACCTCTTAAACACTCTACAGCTTCATCTAGGACAACGTTAACGAACTGATCATACCCTTTCAGAGTCCTTGTCACTGCAATCAAACAAAACAAAATATAAAAAAGAAATATACATGTAGAAGAGTTTATTTGCATTTTAATTATGAAAGCTAACTCCAAATCGAGAACAGGGAGTAAATCCTTAAAACAGTAACCATAACAACAATTTAGAAAGAGAAACACTCGTGAGCATTACTATATTTTTGGATCATAAAAAAAGTTTAAAACTAGTTGTACATGGGAGTTGTATGATGACTACATTGAAAGGAAGAATGGGGTTGAAGACCAAACTGTGAATAAAACAGTGTAGGAGAAACATAGTGAGAAAAAGTGGGGAGTGATGGTTATAATTAAGTCTCTTAATTATTTTCTTGCAATTATCACTGCTGGAACGAGGGAGGCAACCAACAACCCTCAAGAAGCACTTACAAGTGCTTTTGTGGAACCAGTTAACTATGGTAATATGATGCATGTTGGATTAGTGGGCATCAACAACCAGATGAGTTTACTGCAAGACAGGTACAGTTCAGTAACTCCTCATATATCCTTGAACCTTTTTTTTCCCCAAATTGTGAAAGAATCGATGGCTTAATAGCTAACAATTTATTTGAGATTTATAGAGTAGTTCTAGTCTTTTAGCTATTGGTTTGATGATTAGGATCAACATGGGACCAATAAAAGACAATAATTTGTTTTCTAGAAGAAAACTTAGTGTCCGATACACTAATATGCTTTTTGTGAAGCAACTGATCTGAACCTCCTTCCTCTTCTTGACAAGCAATCTTTGGTGTTTTGCAGTGGTGATGAGGATCAAGCTCAATAAAGAATCAATAAGTTAGCTAAAATACTCAAAGAGCAGGAAGTAGGCTCCACCATACAAGCCACAACCAATTCGAAGAATGTTTCTTCGAACACTTATAATACAACCAACAACAAATGAAGGATTCTCTTCATATCAAAGGCTGGATGCAGAAACATCTCATACCCAATTGGCCATGTCATTTACTTCAAGGACCATTTTTAGGTCCTTGATGGTTGCAATGGAGGAGTTGGAAATTAATGCGGACAATGTCAATATCAAATCTGAACATGCTCATATGCTCATATGTATGAAGAGAATTCTTGTCATATATTTACCATTGATTATCATTGGACTTGGGCGATTTTATTTTTTTTCTTAAGTTGTTGGGTAGTGCAACCAAAATAACAACATTCTGATAAGAAGTTTAAGTGTCCTATACATGAATTTACAGTTACTGCTATAGTTAATGCCCTTTGTTCCAAAAGGCATGCTAAGAGGGCTGAAGGGGTAGTTTTGCATCACAAAGACAATATTGCAGGAACAAAACCTTGCATATATAGAAGTCTTCTTTATTGGTGGTCTGTGCAGAGGAATGTGAAGGAAGCTAGGAGAATTATTAAAGAGATGAAATCAAATGGGGTTATCCCAGATTTGTTACAGGTGCCTTTGTGAATGGAATATTAGACATAATCCTTCAGGACTTGTGCATGAAGCTTTAAATGTCATAATGGAGATGAGGTCTTAATAATGTTTTCCCAACCTCAATCAGTTACAACATACTGCTTTCTTGTCTAGGGAAGACCAGAAGAGTTAAGGAATCTCGTCAAATACTTAAAACAATGAAAAATTGTGGTTGTCATCCTGATTGGGTCAGCTATTATGTTGTGGCAAAGGTGTTGTTTCTGAGTGGAAGGTTTGGTAAAGGGAAGGAGATGGTTGATCAAATGATTGGCAAAGGTTTGGTGCCAAACCCTAAGTTCTACTACAGTTTGATTGGTATTCTCTACACTAGATGTAATGTCATAGGCCAAGTGTTTAAGGTACCTACAACCAGAGCAGAAACCAGATGTTAAAACTCAATTGGAACACCCTCCACATCCTTACTTTTTCGCCCTTTTTGTGGTACCCTTTTAATGATTTCAGTTTCTGTTTGTTTAAATAAAGCACTCCTAATCCCTAGCATGCTTAAATGAAACTAATTATCGACAAGCCCTGCTGTTCAAGTAAGAGATTCTGCCATTCCACTAACCCCACAAGAACTAAATTTCGTATTGCTTAAATGTTAAAATAAATAAACAAGTTTCTATTGGGAGAAAAAAGAGGTAGTGTCGCAGAGTGAAGACAAGTCAACAAAAAAAATGGCATTTTCTTCTCCTCTCTCTCATGCATAATCAACAGCAACCACCAAATTTAAACAAAAGGAATAATAGTAAATAACATTACAGCAATGAGAATGATTATTGGCAACAGTGCCGGACACATGAAAATTGCTAAATGAAAGTGAGAATCATCGAAAAAATACAAGTGCAGCATAAATAAAAACAAAAGAGTAATTCATGATAGGGGGAGGGGGCTAAGGAAGGGTGCTGAATACCGATGGTGGTTTCACAGACCCAATCCAAACCATCATTTTACAAACCCTAGAAAGGAAGACCCATTGTGATCCCTCTCTTATATCCATTAGGGACAAATTTTCTGTTCCCATTATTCCCCTCTTGCCACTGCTTAGTGCTCACAATGAAACAACATCATAAAGAAACATCAAAATCAAAACTCCATTCAGAATAATCATTTACATCACGCCATAAGCATCATCGTAGAACCCAAACTTGAAAAGCTTTTAGGCTCCTAAACCAGCCGCCTTATATGCTTACACATGCATGATTGTAGTGTCAGACACAGAACGGACACACGTCCCCCTCACCCCCCACCCATGTTTCCTCTTCTCTTTCTTTTCCCCTTACTCTCTTCAACATTTTTCTCTATAAATTAACTCACACATTGTTCACTTTGTCCCATGCTTCCCTTCGCTAACTCTCACTGCTACTCTCTCCTTCCAACTCCAGTTTTCTTCCACCACCCAAGTTTTCATCCAACTTCAAGAAAAGGTGATATTTTTCGGAAAGTTCAAGAGAGAAAGACAGAGGAAAATATAAAATACCTTGTGAGCAATATAAAATACAGAAGGCAAGGCAAACGGAGACGGCGGCACGAGCGTCAGGTCGATGGCGGAAGCACTTGGAAGTGTACCGGTGTCGTTCGATGGCGGAAGCACTAGGGTAAGTTTTAGGGTTTCTTCGATTGGGGGCAGTAGTACTACTTGAGCATATTAATTTCAGGATATGAGAAGGCTGGGAATAATTAAAAATGAAAAATAAAAAACAACTTAAAAATACAACGACGGTTTCAACGCAGACCCGTTTTTGAATCACAATATACTAAGGCGGTTTAGTAACAACCGTCGTCGTCGTCGTTGAACTTTGGTTAATTATTACAAAATTGCCACCGCGTTGCCTACTACGACGGGTTTTTAATAACCGACGTCGAATGTCTGTCGTGAAAGGCTATTCGTGTAATAGTGTATAATCCTTAAATTTTCCAACTTACTAACATTTAATCTTTAAAATATACAATTTATTATTATTATAGTCCATAATTTTACAACTCAACCATTATATATAGTCCCTACAATTTGCAACTTACTCTCAATTTTAAAGACGTCAATTAAGTAAATCAATCATGCAAGCATTTCTAATGGTATGTTTTGGTTTAAGAAAGAAAGTGAAAGGGATGAAATGAAATGAAGAGAAACAGAAAGGCAAAGGGGAGAAAAAAAAAGTGAGATAGTTGTATAGATTGTTTGATAGGAAAGAACATAAAAAAAAAAAAAAAGAGTCAGTTTCGCATGTGTATAAAAGACGACATAAAATATCTTTAAAAGAAATAATGTAAATATTAGATTAATTCCATGCACGTACCTCACTTTTTTAAGCAAATAGATAAATATGCTTCATTTTCTTAAATAGTCTATATTATAACGAAACAGTTAATTAATATATATTATACGTACTTTCATTTTACGAATTAATTAAATACTTACATATGCATTATATTGATACAATATTGTAATTATTTTTCATTTTTAAAAGGGTGTTCTTTAAAAAAAAAGGCATATATAAAATGTGACAGGGAATCGGGGATATGTCAAATTAAATTAGAAAAACGATATCCATATTACAAAAGATATAGATCCATATTTATTTTGGAGCCATGCATCATATATAGATAATTAAAGTCATGGTCGATGATTGAAGAGGTTGGCTTGTGCTGCTGCAGCGATATCTGAGGCAAGAGATGCTATAAAAGTGTCTCTAAGGGAACTTTTGTTGACCAAGGAGTTGAGAAAGGAAGCTGTCCCTTCTCTGCACAGTGATCCTAGCCCATCACTTGTAGACTTGTAGTGTTGGAAAGTGCTTCTACCAAGCTCAGATTACTGGGAATATTATTATTAATACTACCCACACCAAATGCACTGCCTAAAGTTCCCAACCACCCTAGCAATTCCTGGGTCACTGCTCCAGTAGCTGCAATTTATTTAATTTAGATTAAGATGTACAATTAATATATATATAGTATATGTGAAACTAATTGAACATCTTTAATAAACTATTTCTTTAGTAAACTATTTCATTTTGACATCTTCATTTTTTTTATAAATTTTATAATATTATATCATTTTCAAGATTTTTTATTTTTTATTTTAATGATAAATTTTATTTTAAAATTTTAAATATCATTTTATAGATTTTTTCATTTTTTATTCTAACAATAAATCTTATTTTAAGATTTTAAATATTTTTGTTTCGTTTTCCTTCCTTCACCGCCCCAACCCTTCCTTCTTCACCAATGACCAAACGTTTTCATCTTCTGAATAAATAAAACATACGTCTTGACTCTTTTATCAACCTTGCTCAAATTTTGTTCCTTCCTTTCCCTCAAATCTCAAACTCCAAAAACGCTACCCTCTTGTTGTACAGAACGAGAACAATATTGTGCAGGAGAAAGGCTTGCAGTTTTTCAGGTTCGAAAATCCAAGGTATATATGTATGTTGGAATTAGTTCGGCCTCATTATATTGTGCGTGCATTTTATGTTGTTTGAAATTTTGGATTATAGGGGAATGAACTATTCTGATTGTTTTGTTTGATGGTTGGTTGTTCCGTATTCTTGCTTTGGCATTGCTATTGGATTAAATTTTCTACTCTTGTTCTGTGGACTGTGGTAAATGATGCATGCGTATTTTATCACTGTTCGGGAGGGAAATCGTATAATGTACAATTTGAATGTGCCCTTATATATGCTCCAAAGTAAACTTTTCTTAAAGTTGAGTTGCAGATTGTTTCAGCCTAATTGGAGGTTTGGAGTTTGAATTCCTGATATGCAATTGCACTAGATAATCAGAGAGTCAGAGAGCTTTATCATTTATACTCATCTTATCCAATTAGATCAAGATTGTCTTGAGTAGGTGAACAAATGGCAGAGCCTAGACAACATAAGGTTGTAGAGAATTTTGAGGTTACTCCAGCTATAAGTAGAACCATGTCTCTTCCCCTATCATTCCTTGACTTATGCACGTCCTATTTATGTGAAACGCCTATTTTTATCACTTTCCCCATCCCAGCAACATTTTCTATGAAACTATACCCCCTTCTCTCAAACACAACCTCTCACTTACCCTTCAACATTTCTTCCCTCTCGCTGGGAATCTCCTATGTCCACCACCACCTCACAAACCCTTCTTTCGCTGCACTGATGATGACTCTGTCACCTTAACCATCGTCGAGTCCAAAGCAGATTTCAACCATCTCTCGTCCAACCACACCAAAAATCTCAAAGATTTGGATCAGTTAGCTTCAACGTTGACATTCACAACCGTGCATGAAGATGATGATGAGGAGGAGGACACGTATGTTTCCCCATTGGTGGCCTTGCAAGTCACAGTTTTCCCCAACCATGGCCTTTGCATCGCCATCACAAATTCTGATGTGATCATGGATGGTAGGAGTTGCTATTATTTCATGAAATCTTGGTCTACCATTTGTACAAGTGGTGGAGATGACTTGACAACACCGTGCTTTGATAGGGAAGTGTTGAACTACGCCAAGGGACGCGAGGCCATCTTCTTAAGAGACTATTTTGAAGAGAGGTCAACTTGGAAGGACAAACTCAAACTCATTGGTCAAACTCCTAATCATCATGAGGACTATGTTAAAGCAACAATTTCCTTTGGAAGAGATGATATTCAGGGCATGAGAAGATGGATGCTGAATCAGTTGGAAGAAAACGATGAATTGATGAAAGTGTTGAAATATAAACTTGATTTTGGGCTCACTACTACAAAGCATTGCTTCTACGATACAAGTACAACAACGGTTATAAGAAAAGCGTCGTAGTATTATACGCGGTGACAATTTTGTAATAAAAGCAAACATTACAGCGACGGTTCATCAAGAAACGATGTTGAAGTGTAAAAAACAACGACATTTGCTAAGGCAACCGTCTTTGTTTTGTTAATTTACCTTTAACCGTCTTTGAATAGCAGTGTCTATTTTTAAATTGCAATCTCGAGCCCTAGCATCTTGCCTATGTCGGTCTGTGATACACAAACTCGTTTGCCTCTCTCAGTCTACCACTACGCGTGTGTGTTCAATGAGACAGCCTCAACCCTTTAAAGCCCTTGTACCAGTAAGTTAGTTGACTTCGTCTACCACTGGTTGTCTTCAGTCCAACACCATCAGCATGGTTGCTCCCCTCTAGCAGCGCTGCGAAGTTGCCGCTGTGACCATTTACAAGCCATTGTCGTCCTGGGGGTTGATTCGACATATTTGTCTACTGCAATTGGTATGCATTTCATGTCATCTTGTGACTTTATTAATATATTATGCTTCACTATTTTTAGAGAACCTAATTTGTACTATTTATAGTTAGGTTTAGACTGGCATATGTCATAGAACAAAAGCTGTTAATGACCCTGTATTAACTTGCCAAATCCCTCTGTCCCCTACCCGTGACCTAATTTCTTCATAAATGGATGGATATGTGAATAGTCCTGTTGCAGTTGAAGCTGTCCAGACTATTGGTAATGTTGCTCGTGGATTAAGAAGTCATTGTTGTGCAACTTCTCGTTTTTTTATTGCCTGTTTTACTGGTAAGTATTATTATGCAGTCACATGTATAAGGGGTTAACAACTGAATGCATTTTACCGAGGGGTGTATAAGCTTTACATGTCTTATTTGGTTGTGTTACTTTTCTTGTAATTGATAAGTTAACTAGTTATTTAAATAAAAATATTTGGTAAATTAATTCTTAAATTATCTAAAAATGTAAAAGGACCTAAAAAAACATATTTGTAGAAAAAATAATCTTTTTCTGTATGTAGAAAATGTAAGTGATCTAATGGAAAAATAGGAAGAAAAAGTGGTGCATACATCTTCCCCCTCCACCCCCCCCCCCCCACAAATTAAACTGTTTAATTGAAACCCAGTGTTGGATTATTTCTGAACATGTAACAGTAATACAAAAGTTTGAGTCAAACTCAAGAAATCCAATGTCTCATGTTCTGCGCAGCTAAGATCATTTAGCCATCTTAGACAGACAAGCTTTTTACCATTTGTACATTGTTTAATACATGTTAAAAGTTTCATCATGTGTGATGTAGTAATACATGCTATAGTATAAGGTATACTATCTGTTGCAGTCCCACTGAACTGATTGTGAATCAGCAGCAAATGATACATGTTATAGCATGTTTTTTGGAAAGTTGAAGGATTGGAGCTGGATTAGCATTAAAGACAAAGTGTATTCCTTCAAAACCAATGACAAAATACACCCACAGAGTTCACTAATATGTAAATCATTGGAGGATTTACTTGCCAAAGTAAAGAATCTAGGATATGAGATGCTAGAAAGTGTGGAAATAAGTGATGAAGAGGAGGAGGAAAAGACATCATCCCCTAAAATTTATCACGGCGTGAAGCTGGAAATTACATTGGGGTTGGAGAACTTGCCAAATTCTTCTCCAATAAGAGTTGTCAAGAGCACCTTAATAGGCAGTGATAGCCATAACTTTATTAAGTATGTCTCAACACTAACCGGTAGGGAAATCATCGGTAAAGATAGTAAGCGGCATCCCAAATTTGTCAATCGAGAGAATGCTCATGTGGAAATTTTGGCAGTTTTCTCTAAAAGCAGCAGCTAAAAGTTCATGTGTTGGCAATCAAGAGTTGATCATCAAAATCTGATAGACTTTTTTACACATCTCTACACTTATTAATATAACACGTCACACTACATTAATTAGTTTCAAATTATTGTGATTATAGCTTCCCAAAAGTTTAGAGCATGTATTACTACAAGTAAGTCCTTTACCTGTGCTTTAACCCCTTGAAATATTTATGGAAAAAGTATGCTACCAATATCAATAACTTTCAAAAACTACAATTATGACTGAGTTTGATACGAAAGATCGATATCCTTAGTTCCATACCTTGCCTTTACAAGAGGCTGATTCCACAACTTGAACCTGTGACTTCCTAGTGGCATGGCAGCAACTCTAACAGTTGCATCAAGGATTTGTTTCAAACCTTGGAGAAAAAGGAAGAAGGCAGTGTTCATAAGTTGTGAGGACTGACGAAATTGTAACTCCTTAGTTATTTCATAATTAAAAACATCTCAATTTTATTCACAACCATGTTGAAATATCACTTGGTGTCCAGTAACTTTCAATGGATCAACAACTGAGCCACTGAACTTGTCATAGAATTATTCATTCACAAGGAAGGAAAAGAATACAGTAGCTAGAAAATGCTCAAAGTTGTCACTAAACAAGCTAACAATTATGGAGAACTGACTATACAACAGGAGAATAAGTAAACTTTCCCAAAATAATAATTAATAAACTCAAAGAAAACAATTCCCCCAATTTTATTTGTTAGCTCTTCACCAAACAACAGGGGCACCTGCACTGGCGCTTGTTAATAATTATCTCACCTTTTTTCATGTCTGGCATGAACTTATTATTACTACTTTTAGCTTATGAATAACCTCTGCTAGAATTTCATTCAATGTGTTGATTAGGTTGCGGTACTTATTTGTTTTTACAGATTCAAACTGTTGTTTCTGCACTCTGTAATACCAGGGGTTTGCCTTGGCCAAAGGAACATGGCAACAAAGTAAATGAAGACATTCTGGATTGGCTTCAGCTGATGTTTGGTTTCCAGGTAGTGACTGAACTGATCTGTGTGTACCTTTTGGTGTTTAATTTTTATACTTCATTCAAAGGTTATCTTCGGGGAGCTCCTCAACAGAAGCCTGGTTCTTTGGGGAGTGAAACCAGCTTTGCGCAAGTGACAAGAAACACAACTATGGATTCAACAGAGAAGAGGCTCAATGAGCTTGGTTACAAGCAAGAACTGAGAAGAGAAATGATATTTTCTTTTATTTTTTTATTATATTTTTGCCATCTTGTGTTTGATGGAGCTGATTCTTAATCCTAGTTTTCTTTTAGTTAAATCTGTTTAGCTTTTCGATTTATGGTGCAAACTATGTTTAAGACTCTGGCAATATCATTTTCCAAAATGACCCTTTTCACTGGAATTACACCTCTCTATGGTTCTAGTCTTCAATATGCAGGCCCTGCAACTCTTGTCTGGGGTGGATAGTGGTTTCTTTCTTCACTTGGTTTGTTGGGATTGCAACGGCTGAGATATGCTCATCCTTCCCGGTTTGTCTCTTCTCAACTGGCACAAATAAAGGTGGAGGGTACTTCGCTCCAAAATGGCTATTCTTTTGTATGTATATTGGCCTCACTGTTATATGGGCAGCACTAAAACACATTTTCATTGGAATTGATTGCCTTGATCGATATAGTTTCAATATGGTGGCAGGTACTATTACTTGTATACAATTATCTTCATTAATTTCTTTACATAATATCATATAGCTAGTACCTTCAATGCTAGAATTGGTTATTTATGCATCATTATAGCCTTTAGTTGCAGTGACATCAATTAATTTAAAATACTTTTTACTATAATAACGTTGTTATCTGGTTCTAAATTGCCGATAAACAAAACTAATGAAACTAAATTTGTTAATATTTTTATATAAAAAAGGAAGCTTAATTAACTTTTTATAAAATCAAAATCATGCACAAAAAAAACATAATAAATTAGGTATAACTAAACATAATTTATATCAACGAGGTCCCCTCACCGTTTTTGGTCAATTTTTTTTAATGGCAGCACACACCATATGACCACAGATCACATGCAAGTTTCACTTTCAGCTGCTTGACCAATTGAAAGACTACACCACTGGCTGGTAGGCCATTTATACTTTCTAGTCTGTTGTACCCATTTTGTTATTGTCCTTCGTTTATTTAATCAAGAGTCTCGCAAGGTATTGTTATAAAAAATATTAATGTTTGTATATATATATATATAATAATATACTCCTGAAAAATACGAGTGGTCGAAAAATTAATTAATCCTTAAAGAAGAAAAAAAATGCAAAAATATTCCCAATTCTACATTCCATCGGTTAAATTAGTCCCAACCATTTGTTTTTAGGAGAAATTAGTCCAAACATTAATATGCATTAGTAAACATCACTAAAGGATAATGAGGTGGACGTTAAATATCACATTATATTTTTGCTGGCTCGTTTATTTAAAAAATACACAATTTTTTTAATTAAAATTATATATTTAAATGTTTTTAATATATACAAATTATATTATATTAGAATTTATAATAAATATATATTTTAAATGCATTATTTATATTTTAGATTTAAAATGAATAGTTTAAATTCTTAAGTTAAATTACTTTTAATCATTCAAAATATAAAAAAAAACATATTTAATTTGGAGATAAAAATAACAAAGAGCAAATTAAAAAAGATAAGTAGTTCTTTTAATATATATATATATATATATTATATTTATAAAAAAAGTTGATCTAACGGTTATTAGAAAAGCTGTCTTAGAATTTTCAAATTCAAAGACGGTCTTTCCTTAAAACTGTCTTAGATCAACTTTATTTTTTTAAAAAAATTACACTAATCTAAGACGAATGTTATGTTACATTCTAAGACGGTTATTCATAACAACCGTCTTAGAAATGAGAGATACAAAGACGGTTTAAACAATCGTTGTAGAAAGTGATGACTTCAACGACGTTATATACGACGACGATCATATAACCGTCGTAGAAATCCATAAATAACAGATGTAAAAGGACTATTTTGTAGTAGTGGCTTAAAATGTTTATTATACTAGTAGTCCATATTTGTAGTCCAAGATCTAGAACGATCTTGTAAGTGGAAGCAGTCAAAGTCTCTAGAATACTGTAATAAAATATTTAAATCTAGAATGATCCATAACTACAATATACATGTATAAAATTATCTAGACTATAGGTAAGTTGAGTGGTTTCTAGAATCTTCCATGTACTAGTATAAATAGGGGTCATCTTCTACATTTGTAAGCAAGCAATTATCAATACAAGTTCTAAGTTATAAAATTCTCTCCACTCTTCTGTAAATTCTCCTATCTTATATAAACATAATACCTCTTTCATAATATATAAGCCTCCTACGCTCTGAAAGATCTGATAGGGACCAATGAACCTAGGATTGAACCTCCTGACACCCAAAGCCCGTCCCACACCTGTGATAGGAGACAGCCTCAGAAACACGTGGTCGCCTTCATCAAACTGCAGCGGCCTGTGTTTATGATCATAATAACTCTTCTGTCGATTCTGAGCTCTCATCAACTTGTCTTTGATCAGTCGAGTCTGCTCAGAAGTGTCCTGAACCATCTCAGGTCCAAGAAGCTGTCTCTCTCCTACCTTGGTCCAACAAACTAGAGTCCTGCACAGCCGACCATACAAAGCCTCATAGGGTGTCATGCCCAGACTAGCATGAAAACTGTTATTATATGAGAACTCCACCAAAGGTAGGTATCTGTCCCAGCTATTATCCTGCTCCAGGGCACAAGCTCTCAACATATCATCCAGAGTCTGGATGGTCATCTCTATATGACCATCTGTCTGAGGATGGTAGGATGTGCTAAGCCTCAGCTTGGTCCCAAAAGTCTCATGAAGGGCATCCCAGAACCTAAAGGTGAACTTCGGATCTCTATCACTAATAATACTATCCGGGATACCGTGCAACCTTACTATCTCTCTGACATATAACTGAGCTAATTTCTCTGCAGTGTAGTCAGTCCGTACAGGTAAGAAATGAGCAGACTTGATCAGCTTATCAACAATCACCCAGATGGAGTCACATTCAGTCGAGTCCTCAGTAATCTCACTACAAAATTCATGGAAATGCTAGTTGCAAAGGCTGTAGCATACTTGACCATCTCTGATGCTCAATCTTCATCTTTTGACACACTAAGCACTTAGCCACATGTTCAGCTATGTCTCTCTTCATCTCTGACCATCAGAAATTTCTCTTCAGGTCCTGATACATCTTAGTGGCATCTGGATGAATGCTAAACTGGCCCTTATGAGCCTCAGTCAGAACGACATCCACCAACTCGCCCTTAGGCACAACTATGCGATCTTGGTACAAAACCAAGTCGTGAGCCTCCCAGGAAACATCCTGCTGGTCAATCATGGTTCTCACAGCCTCATCCTGCTTCTGTGCTTCTTGGATCCTCTGAATCAAGTCATTGTCAACCTTGGTCTCTCTCAACTCAAGACCACGAACACCCTCTGTCACAATCAGGTGCATATCTCTGAATTGTTCAATCAACTTACAGTCAGAGATCATCATGCAGGCGACACTCACATGTTTCCTACTTAATGCATCAGCAACAACATTAGCCTTACCGAGATGGTATCTCAACTCAAAGTCATAGTCTTTAAGGAACTCCATCCACCATCTCGGTCTCATATTCAGCTCCTTCTGGTCAAAGAGATATTTGAGACTCTTGTGGTCACTGAACACCACCAACTTGGCACCATACAGATAATGCCTCTAAATCTTTCGAGCAAACACGATAGCTGCAAGCTCTAAATCATGAGTAGGATAAGACTCTTCATGAGGTTTCAGCTGCCTGGAAGCATAGGCAACAACCTTATTATCCTGCATCAGTACACATCCAAACTCCCGCTTGGAAGCATCACAATACACCTCAAAACTTCTCTCAGGGTCAAGAAGAGTCAACACTGGAGCTGTAGTCAACCTTTCCTTCAACTCCTGGAAACACTGTTCGCACTCATGGGTCCAAACAAACGGAACCCCCTTCCGAGTGAGGCGAGTCAAAGGTATCACCAACTGTGAAAACCTCTGAATGAACCTCCGATAATAGCCTGCCAATCCAATAAAGTTTCGGATCTCCGATATGCCCTTGGGTCTCTCCCAAGACATCACAACCTCTATCTTAATGGGATCAACTGATACCCCAGTTGCAGAGATCACATGGCCAAGAAATTTCACCTCTGTAAGCCAAAACTAGCACTTCGCCAACTTAGCATACAACTGATCCTTCCTCAAAGTCTGAAGGACGATCCTAAGATGCTCAACATGCTCCGCCTCCGTCCGGGAGTAGATCAATATGCCATCAATAAACACCACCATAAACTGATCTAAGAAAGGTCTAAATATCCTGTTCATATAATCCATGAACACTGCAGGGGCATTCGTCAGACCAAAGAGGATGACTTGATACTCAAAGTGACCATAGCTAGATCGGAAGACTGTCTTCGGTATGTCTGCAGGCTTAGAGAACACCCTGCCTCCCCTCAACTGATCTAACAGATCATCAATCCGAGACAAAGAATACTTATTCTTAATAGTAACCTTATTCAGCTGTATATAATCGACACATATCCTCATACTGTCATCCTTCTTCTTCACGAAGATCACCGGTGCTCCCAAGACGAAACACTCGGTCTAATAAACTGCTTGGGCAGCAGGTCCTCCAATTGCACCTTCAGCTCCCTCAACTCCGGAGGAACCATACGATAAGGTATTACAGATATTGGTCCTACACTAGGAACCAGATCAATGGAGAACTCAATCTCTCTCTCAGGTGGTAGCTGGGTAATCTCTTCGGGGAATACATCCACAAACTCGCTAACCACCGGGATCTGCGACAGATCAACACTCGGCTTATCTTCTATCACACATGAGAAGCTATATCCCTGCGCTCCTTCCCTCATTGCCTTGCGAGCTTGCAAGACTGATAAGAAAGAAGTGGAACTCGAACCAGCTCCATCAGAAGGCACAACAACCATTTTCTTACAATGGTCTAACATTACACCATACTTGGCCAACCAATCCATACCCAAAATTATCTCAAGGGTAGGCATAGCTAAGTAGTACAAATCTATCGTGTACTCTCTGCCACCAAACTGAAACTGCATGTTCTTGCAGCACGTTTTCACCTGACATCTCTCATTAGATGCGGTGGTAACCTCCATCGGAGGAGAAAAATTAGACATGGGCAATTTAAGCCTAACAGCAGTCATATCCTGAATGAATGAAAGCATAGCTTCGGAGTCAAACAAAATTCTCACATCATAAACATCGATCAGAATAGTACCTCTGATCAAGTCAGGAGCTCTGACAGCTTCTCTGGCATCCACTGTATAAACCCGCCCTACTGTGGGTGCCAACATCTCAACTGAAGTAGCATGTGCACGACCCCCTGTTTGCGAGCACTCCCGAGAAATGTGACCTGCTTGCCACATCGGAAGCATACTATCTGACCTGAGGGGCATGCTCCCCAGTGCTTCCTCCCACAAGCTGGGCATTTAGGAGATGATCTCCTCCTAGTTGAGCCACTTTGGCTAGAGCCTCTCTTGAATCTGTCAGATGAGGTAGAGACTCTCAAATCTTTGCCCTTACCCTTACCGGGTAGGCCAGAACTGCTAGGTCTTTTCTCCTCCTGTCGGACTGAGGGAGTAGGCTGACTGTCTCAATGTCTACGAAGCATGTCCTCCACCTGGCGACATTGCCTCACCAGGCTATCCATGTCACGGGATCCACTACTGGCAACTCGCTCCTCAATGCTCTCCCTAAGCCCCCTCTGGAACTTAGCAGCAAGAATATCAGCATCAGGCAAGGATCTCTTGAAGTGTGCATATTTGGCCAGCTCATTTAAACTTGGTCAAGTACTCATCCACTGTCATACTCCCCTGTACAAGACTATCAAACTCTGTCTGCTTCTGCTCCCTATAATCCCTGTGAAAGTATCTATCCAGGAAACAGGCCTCAAATATCTGACAGTTGACAACCTCTTCCCGGCCTCTCAGCAACTGAAGTGTGGTGGTCCACCACTCATGGGCATCACCCTGAAGCAAATAGGTCGCATATAGCAACCTCTGGTGATCAGGACACTCTATCACCGTAAAGATCTTCTCTAAAGCCTGCAACCATCTAGCTACAACAACAGGATCATAACCGCCAAGAAAAATTGGAGGGTCATGCTTACGGAAAGTGATAAGCATCTTCCCTCTGACTGCAATATCATCTTTAGCCTCAGTATGGGACACCTGGTCCCCTCTCAGGTGGCTACCACCAACTTGATGGCGACTACCCTCGCCCTCATGAGTCGGAGGTGTAGAGGATACTCTGTCATCTCTCCTCAGAGTTCTAACCTCCTCAAGCATCTCCTGATTAGTCTACATCAAGGCCTCATTCATCGCACGGTTTGCAGCCATCTCATGCTGCATAGCCTCCTGCATCTACCTATTCGCAGCCAACTCTTGCTGCATAGCTGCCAATGCGGCCGCCACTGGATCGGGCTGGGCATTTGTCGCCCCACTGTTGTTTTGGGATCTCGTCATGACACTGCACATGTACACCAAACAGTGAGTTGATCAGGCCCGCAACTAGTGTCCACACATGCAATAGTCATGTCAAACTCAAACAACAGTCAAGAGCAACACACAATCACCATACATAATGCTTTTATTAAGACACTGCTTTGATACCATAAAATGTAACATCCCGTATGCATCCGGCGTATTAACGATTATTTTATTAGATAAGCACAGTAATTAAGCATAAAAACCAAGTAATTACAACTACAGAAGCGTTTTCGAAACCATATTCCTTAATTCATTATGTATGGTACTTAAAACCACAAAACACGACTTGCCCCTTTAGATCCAGATAACAAAAGAAAGGGCAAATCACAATAATATCTAACAAGTATAACAGGAGGAACGTAATTACATAACTAAAACTAGTCATATATATATATATATATATACATCAATTTCTCAAGATCACATATATGGTTATACAAAAGAATAGGCATACATTGCTTTGATCTCACAGATCACTTCCTCAAACGAGGGCATACAATCCATAGGATATCCAAATACAAAGCATAAACAAAACATGTGTCCACACACACATCTTCCCTCACAGGGGTACAAAATAATGTCATATACATCTGAGCCACCCAGCTCCCAAAAACACTGCTCAATAGCTATGCAAAAACTGTCTCTACTGGGACCTTCCACCCTGAGACCTTTCATCTCTTCCAGATGAATCACCTGCAAAAACATAATCCCCACCCGGGGTGAGATACACATCTCAGTAAGCTCAGGGTTCTTGGAGGCATCTCCTCCACCCTAGCTCACTTTCATGACACACATCATCAAAGGCATCACAAACACTGACCTCCCGGCCCTCATAACAATACACAGCAAGTCATTTAGCTCTAATGTATATCTGCGGAACTACGCCGTCACGATGCATCATCATCAGTATCAGGACTCTCAGTCCTCATAGTGAGATCGGAACTCACACCCGTGTCATCCCATTGGGAGCTATCCCTTATGTAACACCTCAAAATTTAGGGAATTACAGACAATTACTAAGAAAAAAATGTTAATGAAAGCAGTAGAAAAATTTAGGGCAAAATGACATAAATACCCCCGAACATTTGTAAAAATGATGTTTATGCCCCTAGGGTTAAAATGACAATTTTGCCCTGAACAATTCAGGAAATGACCAATGTATCCTAGATATTTTAGTAGGATATTTCTATGAGAAATTACATAAATGTCCCTGAACAAATTGGATAATTACCATTACGTCCCGAAGGTGGTAAATGACTAAAATGCCCATAGGTCAAAAATGACCCAGATAACTTCAGAAATTTATGGGAACCTGAGCATAGTATAAAACACTTTTAGATAACAAATTATCAGCAAGGTTGAAGGCAGAAAACCCTAAAATAGAATTTCTACAAATTTTGGAAGCCAGGTTTAAAAGAGCTTAATCTAGACTACCCTAGGTATCAGAAAATTATAAGAAAAGTGTGGACATAATCTATGAAGGTTTCTCTTAATTATAGGAGGAATAAGTATTCTAAAAAAGTGAGTTTAGTAATTTAAGGCAAAATAGACCAATAAGAAACAAGATAAAATCACTTGGTAAAAAAAGTATAAAATCCATTAAACCTAAGCTATTCTATGTGTAAAATATTTGTGGAAATTACTCTTCAAGCCAGCAATCATATATATAACATAAAGAAATATGTGGAAATTGGACACTTAATGAAATCAAAACAAATAGAAAGCAAGTTATGATAGCATTAGGAAGTTTTTGTTTTAAGAAAATTGCCTCCTTGATTCCTTAGGGCACGAAGGAAGCTCTAAATATTATTTTAAAGATCCCAACGGTCAAAACTTAGATAGATAAGATAGGAATATGCCTTTAAAATTTTAAGAAGATCCAACGGTTAATGAGCTCAGGATCAATATTTTTGTAACACGGGTTTAGGATAGAAATTGTAGGATTAAGTCTAAAGCTACTCATGGTTTGTTTAAAAATTAAAAGGCAAAGTCCCAAGCTTTTGTGAGCTGCACGACCAGATCAAGAAAACAAGAGAAAAGTATAGAATTCTCTTGATACAAGACACTTGTTAAGTCTTAATTCAATAGCCAATAAAAGGAAGACAACTAAAAGCTAGCTAATTATGAAGCCTTGGATATTTTACCTAAAGCAAATGGAATCTAGCATATAAAAAAGGAGAATGAAACCAAAATTGAAGGCTAGTGCACGTACAACATTTTAACTTCAGCCATATCCCTTTTACTTACCTTTCTATTTAAAACAAAAGCCAAAACAAAGACCACACTCTTGAAGAAATCCACGTAAAAAGGCTAGAGCA
>PYAF01001054.1:184961-197737 GCA_007407185.1 Glycine tomentella
ATTTTTATAATTTTATATGATTTTATTTAATATATTCTAGATTTTTGGTATAAATAATTTTTAATATATTATTTTATTTAATATAATTTCTAAATTTTTATATGATTTTGTTTAATATTTTTTGGATTTTGTATATATAACTAATTTTTAATATAATATTTTTTATTTAATAAAATTTTTCAATTTTCTTTCGAAATTTACAAAAATTGAACAATTTTAATATAATACTTCCTCATTTTTTCTAAATTTTTTTAAATAATTTTTTAATATAGAAATCATTTTAAATGGAATATTATATGTTGATACTTCTCATTTTTTATATCGAGACTACCCCCATTAAACACATTGTTCTCAACCCTCTCATCATCTATTTCATCCTCTCATAATTTGATAATTCTCTTTTTGTTTTAGTCAAAAGCACCTAGTCGACTAACTCGTCATCGAAACTACACCGAAACTCAGACTGACTTTCTATCAATCGGTGACTTAATTATGTAAAATTAGTGTGGTCAAAACATATACATTCAAGCTAGAAAGGGAATTAGAAAGGATCGTCCATCTTGCATGGTGAATGATCAATTATGCGAGTAAGTTGGTCACCATCTTTATCTCTCTAGGTAAGCGCAATGCAATTCTTTGCATTTCAATTTGATTAACTTTGTCTCACACAGTTCCACTCCTATTTCTAGAATTCTGCAATGTTTCACCATTGTGCACATTGGAATTAATGGAGTGTTACAATTCCGATTATTGTGTGGTGAATGCACTTTGGGATGAATGGAACGAGTGGTAAAACTTGGAATGAGTGCGAAAAAGTTAGAAACAAATGTGCTTTGGGATAAAAAAATCCAAAAAATATTAAACAAAACCACATAAAAATTTAGAATATCAAAAAAAATTACAACTTTTGATAGAAATGTCCGATCGAGGTGTATAATATGTCGAAATGCTCGAAATTAATAGAAGTAACTAGAAAAAAAAGTATTAGCCAATTAACTGACAAAATAATTAAAAAAATTAGAAAACAAGAAATTTTTTGGGATTTCGAAGATTAAATCGCAACTTTGAGGCACTTAAAGGCCTCTTTTGGGAAAAATTTGAGACCACAAGCAATAAGAGCAATGTCCTCACTGATCACAAAACTAATTTAAAAAATTGAACAAAATTATACTATAAAATTGACGATACATATAACTTTGAACAATCATAATTTTTCATAGCAATGTCCGATGGATACATATTTTATGTCAAAATGCTCGAAATTAAGAGAGATAATTAGACAAATAAAAAATAGCATGCAATTAACTAATTAAATGAATAAAAAATTAGAAAATAAGAAATTTTTTGAAGGTTCAAAGATTAAATCATAATTTTGAGGCACTTAGAGGCCTCTTTTGGGAAAAAATTTTGGTCAAGTACCCTTTGAAAACTTGCCCAGGCCTTCTCCTCTCAATTTCGAGCGCGTGGCCACCAATTTCGTCTCAATCGGACATTCCAGTCAAAAGTTATGACAGTCCGAAGTTTATATATATGCATCGGCTCACCTGTGCATGACACGTGGCAGAAGTAGGTCACACCCAGAATTGGGTGTGACCAGTTGCCCCAAATTGATAAATTGTTTCGAAACGACACCAAATTCTTAATTTTTTATTTAATTTGTATTTAATTGGTTTTTTTGCCCCTATTCTCGATCTTGTCTCATATTGTTGAACAAATGGAAGAGCTTAGAGCAGATAAGGTTGTTGAGATATGTCAGGTTGCTCCACCTAGAAGTAGAACCATGTCTCTTCCCCTATCATTCCTTGACTTGCCTTATGCACGTCCTATTTATGCGAAACTCCCATTCTTCTATCACTTTCCCTATCCCACAAACATTTTCTATGAAACACTCCCCTCTCTCAAACACTCTCTATTGGGCAAAAGAACCTAAATAATACAATTTAAATAAAAAATTATCAATTTGGGATGGTTTCAAAACTATTTACAAATCTGGGATAGTAGGTCACGCCCAGCGGCCACGCCTGGTCCTGGGCGTGACCAGTCATGTCCAGTTCTGGGCGTGACCTACTTGTATAAATGCTCCCGATTTTCACATTTCCTTCATTTTCGACTGTTGCGTTTTCTCTGTAAAAGTTTCAAAAGTGTAGTGTGAGTGATGCGTGACCTACTTGTATAAATGCTCCCGATTTTCACTTTTCCTTCATTTTTGACCGTTGTGCCTTCTCTGTAAAAGTTTCAGAAGTGTAGTGTGAGTGATTTTGCAGCGCGAAGCTCTGCCAACAAGTAAGTTATTTGATTAATTGTGTATATTAGTTAATATGTTATATTATAAAATTGTTAGTGACATGTGGAATTGTTAATTTTTAGGGTTTAATTTTGTAAAAAATGTTTGGTATTAGGGTGCACAATTTAGTTTAGGTTAGGGTATACAGTTAAGTGTTTATGGATTAGGGTATATAGTTTAAGGTTTAGGGTTTAGGGTTAGGGGTTAAGAAGATATGCTAACACAGTTTTTTGAAATTTATGTATACAGCGAAGCTCTGCGAAGAATTTATTGTTTTTGTTGAGTGGAAGAAATGAGTTCAGGTGGTGACGAGTTTGTCCATGTTGTGTTATTTTATAATGGAAGGAAATTTGAAGGGAGACAGGGTGTTGTTTTTGAAGGGGAAAAAAGGCAGACACGTTTGAAGCGAAGCTCGACAATGGGTGATTTACATCAGAAGATACAAAAAAAATTAGCTCTGCAAGACAACCAAAGTATCATACAGATTATGGAAAGATTATGGCAACGTGAACAGTACATGGGTTTTTAACTTGTGCATGACGAAGACGTAGAATTGCTAATGGAAGAATTTTTTAAGCTGGCAACGAAAGATTTTATAGAGTTGTACGTGGACTTTGCTGTGGTAGATGATGTTTTACCCATTAAGTCAGTTCCTTTAAATTCTGGTAAGCCTACATCGTCATATGTTGCTCCGTTTATAAACGTGTCTGAGGAAGATTCACATAACCCAACTTGGGTTATCGATGACTATGAAAAGGCTGACGATGATGAAAACATTACAATAGAGGATTGTCTTCTTGAAGAGGATGCTAATGCGTCGAATAATGATGATGATGATGCTGGTGTGGATGCGACTGGATTCCAAGTAGACACTGATGTGGGGTTGTCTGGAATCCATCATCATCCTGACGTAGGATGTTCACAATCAGAACAACCTATTGAAGGTATGTAACATGACTAAAATGAATGATGAAGTCATCTAAACTTTGTACATTTGTATGTTATAATATTTTAGTGTGCATGTTATATTTATTCAACTACTTTTGTATTTGAAGGTGTTGAGGTCACTCCTTTTTGGGATGGAATTTCCCACTACACATATGTTGATTGGAGTCATCCAAGTGAAGAAGAATCTTTTACCGGTTTCGGTTCGGGTTCAGTGCAGGGTCCATGGCAATTAGGGGATCCGTTGTTTGTTAAACAAGAATTTGCCTCCAAAAAGGATGCACAGATCGCATGTAAGCGGAACCTGACGAATGAGCATCAAAAGGCACATGTGGTTGAGAGCAAGCCAACAAGTTTCGCATGAGGTGTATTGCTCATAATGAGGGTTTCCCATGGAGGGTTACGGTAATTAAACCGGCGTTCGGTGAGAAGTTGATTGTTTCAAGATGGGGTGGCAATCACAACTGCCTTAACGATCGTATTTCACAGGGTCATAGACAGCTTGATGCTGATGTTATTGCTTCAATTGTAGTACGTACGTGTGTTTAAAATTTCCTCTATATGTGTAGAATAATGGTTAAATTTAATGTGAATGTTACTTTTGCATTGTTAGGAATGATCAAGGAGGAATCGTCTGTGTCGATTGCATTGGTTCGGGAAAGGATCACCCATACATTTGGATTTAGAGTTTCATATTGTAAGACCTGGTTTGCGAAGCAGAAAGCAATGACAATGATTTATGGGAATTGGAAAGAATCACATGCATTTTTGCCCAGGTGGTGTGGCTACATGCTTCATTTTTCACCAGATTCTTTTTATGATATTCAAATCAATGATTATTTTGTGGCAAATCGACTAGTACGGGGAAAGCGTGTGTTTCATTGCATGTTCTGGACTTTCGGACAGTGTTGCCAAACATTTAATTTTTGCAAACTGTAACGCCCCAGCTACAACTAGGGTCATTACCCTGCCTTAACCACTATCGTTAACACTAATCATCAGAGTTAAGCAGTTCGGAAGCATAAGAATAAAGAGGACATCATCAAATGTCACAATCATAATCTTTATATACATCAAAATATGGTGAATATACATAAACCTCTGTGTCTTTTACAAAACTATACAAAATACATCTCTCCTCAGGATACAAAACAAAAACCAAAGGCAGATACAAAATAGTAGAGCCACACGCTCATATCATTTAGCCTAAGGTGTGCAAATCGAAGCTATCCCTGCATAGGCTTCTTACCTTGGGACCTGTCTGCTTCTCCTGAGGAACCACCTGCAAAACATAAGCCCCACACACGGGGTGAGATATAAATCTCAGTAAACTCGGGGTCCTTGTAGGTATTTCCTTCCCCTGGTTCACTTCAACATGTCCACATATATACATATATATATACCACATATCAAATCCATCTCACAAGGATTCAAGCATCAACACATCACACTTACAATCAATGAGAAATCAGAGCATCCGCTCACCTCCACCTGGCAATACTCAGGTGATCCAAGCACGCCACAACCGTATATAACATAATCAATCTACCTGCAGAGGCTGCATCTAGGCATATAGGAACATCTCCAAGAAGGAGGCCACATCTATATCCTAGGAACATCTCATTGCAGGTCTCTATCACTACCTAGCAGAGGCTACATCTAGTTATGTAGGGACATCTCCAAGCAGGAGGCTACATCTACACAACAGGAACATCTCTTGCTAGGATTTCATCAATTTATATGAGGCTACATCTGTGTATATAGGAACATCTCCGAGAAGGAGGCTACATCTATATAACAGGAACATCTCATATCTATCTCACACAATTGCCTGAAGAGGCTACGTCTGTGTACGTGGGAACATCTCCCGTGGGAGGCTACATCTATGTAACAGGAACATCTCCATCAGGACTTACTAGCATCTCTAGTCATCTATCCTACTACAATAGGATTTCATACATAATATCCCCCTCATCAAAGGGTTCAGCTCACGTGTACAATCAATACATAATAATCCCCTCATCAAAGGGTTCAATTCGCACAATCAAGCATACATATGCATTACACAACATTCCCTCACCGAAGGGTTCATTCACATTCAATATATATATATATCCCCCTCATCAAAGGGTTCAGCTCACCTGTACATTCAATACATAATAATCCCCTCATCAAAGGGTTCAATTCGCATAATCAAGCATACATGTGCATTACACAACATTCCCTCACCGAAGGGTTCATTCACATTCAATATATATATATCCCCCTCATCAAAGGGTTCAGCTCACCTGTACATTCAATACATAATAATCCCCTCATCAAAGGGTTCAATTCGCATAATCAAGCATACATATGCATTACACAACATTCCCTCACCGAAGGGTTCATTCACATTCAATATATATATATCCCCCTCATCAAAGGGTTCAGCTCACCTGTACATTCAATACATAATAATCCCCTCATCAAAGGGTTCAATTCGCATAATCAAGCATACATATGTGTAATACCCTGAGTTTTAATCATGTGATTGAGCCTGTGGTTAAGGTAGTTAACCATGCATTAGTGGACTTAAAGAGAGTGTTTAACAGAAATCCCTGTCTAGGGTGCGACGCTCGGGGCGCCAGGTGCAGCGCCAGGGGCGCCAGAGTTTCTGGAGTATGGCGCTCGGGGCGCCAGGGGCGCCAGAGTTCTGGAAGGTGGCGCTTGGGGCGCCAGATTCCACGCTGGGGGCGCGAGGGTTGCTGGAGGCCGGCACCTGGGGCGCTAGAGCTTCTGGTTTGTGGCACTGGAAGTGCCGGAGGTGGCACCTGGGGCGCCGTGGGTTCTGGAGGTTGGTGCTTGGAGCGCCAGGCCGACGCCAGGAGCGCCGCATGTCGGGCTGAGTGACTATTTAAAGCCCAGAAACGCGAAAATTGGAAGAGAAATGCCTTCTTCTTCTTCCTCCAACCCTAGACCTCCATTGTTAACCATCCCAAGCTTCCTTGAGCCATATTTCATGACCAAAACACTTCCATTTGGCTTTTGATTATGTGAGAAACACTTGGGAAGCTTGAATCACTCATCCCTTTCCATCAAAAACCCCTTTTGAGTGATTTTGGAAATCCCCTAGAGAGAGCTTGAGAACTTGTGATTGGCTGAGACCCATTGTGTGGGAAGGCCACCGGAGCTCGAGGAGGTGGTCCTAGGGTCTTCTTTGACGCCGTTGAGGTAAGAAAACTCAAGCTTCTCTGTTTGATTTTGAGATTGGGGGTTTGCATGAATAGTAACCCTTTTGTGAAGGGGTTGGAATTAGCTCAAAGTCATGAAAAGACTTGTGTTCAGGGGGTTATTGTGATGATAATAGAGCCTTCATAAATCATTATTGATGAAGTTTGATTTTGGCTCTTGTAACGCCCCAATTTACTAATCAGGGTCATTACTAACCACACATCACAAACAAGCAGTTAATCAATCAGAGTTTAAGCAGTTTGGAAGCATACACTAGAAATGACATCATCAAAGTCACTATCATAACACTGTACATCATAATATGGTGAATATACATCAAAGTTCCACTGTACAATACAATGCTGTACAAATACCCTAACTGGGTACATCAAAGTACAGCCAGTTTCACAAAATATTAGATTTGGAAGGAAAGGGAAGTGATTCACGGACGTTGAAGCTTGGAGAAGTGATTCTCTAGCTATCCACGACTGTTTTAAGGTAAGAAACCTAAGTTTTACCGTTTGATTTATGAAGTTGACAGTTGATGAATAGTAACCAAGTATTGATAGGGCTGATATTAGGCTTAGGTTCTTTAGGGAATGTAGTCAGGATGTTGTTCTGAGCCATGTGGTATGTTGAAATTAAAATTATGCCGAAGTTGAGATTGACTCTAAGAAGGGAGAAGTGTATGTAGATTGAGAGATGTTATGGCCTGAAATAAACTAAGTACATTTACAAAAGTTATTCATAAGGCCAAATAATCGGTGAAACCGTGATTATATATATGTGTTTGTGCTTATGTAGGACGTGAGCTGGATAGCTCTGGTGGTTTTGACCACGAGGCCGGGAGAACCGGTAATTTATTGAGAGCAGGTAAGCTCTTGATCCTTGCTTGTGTATCCTTTACTGTGTTCCACCATTCACCTAGTGTGGTGATGGTTTTAATATGCTTGTGTGCATGTATATGAACGCTGTATGATGTGCTGACTCCTTGTGAGAGGGAGATTGATGTGAATTGCTTGATTGAATATGAAACTTGAATATGCATGCTGTGATGAATAGAATCCTATTGTAATAGGATAGATGACATGTGATTGAGTAAGTCCTGATGTGAGATGTTCCTGTGCTATAGATGTAGCCTCCTACGAGGAGATGATCCTATACCTACAGATGTAGCCTCCTCAGGCAATTGTATTGAGATGATCCTGCAATATAGATGTAGCCTCATTCGGTGGAGATGATCCTATATTTGCAGATGTAGCCTCATGATGCAGAGATGATTCCGTTATGTAGATGTAGCCTCCCTGAGAGGAGATGATCCTACATATTCGGATGTAGCCTCTGACAGATGTATGAGATCCTGCCAGGAGATGTTCCTAGTATATAGATGTAGCCTCTGTGAGAGGAGATGATCCTATATACATAGATGTAGCCTCCGCGGGATAATGATGATGATTATGTATACCATGAGTGTACACTGATATTGGCAGATGTTGTGTATTGCTGTACATTGATGATGATGCATGACTGCTGTGATTGAATGATTATATGTATATGTGTGTGTTTATCAGTGAACCAGGGAAAGGAAATACCTTCAAGGGCCCTGAGTTTACTGAGATTTTATATCTCACCCCTTTGTGGGACTTATGTTGCAGGTGATACCTCAGGAGGAACAGATAGATCCCAAGGCAAGAAGCCTGTGCAGGGATAGCTGCTGTTGGCACACCTTAGGCTAGATGACATGAGCCTGTGGCTCAGATGTTTGTATCAGCCTTTGGTTTATGTTTGTGATGTACCCTGAGGGTATATTTGTACAGTTTTGTATCTATACAGTTGTGAGGTATATTCACCATATATTATGATGTACAGTGTTATACAGATGACATTTGATGATGTAACACCCCCGTGTATACCCGGCGTATTAACATTGTATAATCATCAGATTAGCGCTTAAACACGATAATTAAAAACCTTTTTAAAACATGTTTATATTGCAGAAGCATAAAACCAAACCATCTTTCTTGATAACATTATGTATGGAGATACAACCCACATCAAGCATAACATGCCCCTGCTCAACCAGATCATACAAACCAACTATAGGCAGATAACATAATATCTCAAAGATATAAACATACAGGAGTAAGCATAACTGAACGAAAACCGTATATATACATAACCAAGTTATATACATCAACTGATCCCGAGGATCCTTCCTCACATGAGGGTCCACAAAATATACATCAGTGTATACAAAGCAAAACACATGCGCAACGCATGTCTTCCCTCACAGGGGTATACAACATAAACAAAACAAGATGCTGAGCCGAGCTCAAAGCATACAAAACACCGCAATAGCTGAGCCGAGCTCCAAGCTATCCTCTGCTGCCCGAGGCCAAGCAGGTACCGTCTCTACTGGGGCCTCCCGCCCTGAGACTGCTCCCCTCTGCTAGAAGCATCACCTGAAAAACAATAGCCCCACACGGGGTGAGATATACATCTCAGTAAGCTCAGGGTCCTTGGAGGCATCTCCTCCACCCTGGCTCACTCATCATGATGCAACATCATGGAATCACAACACTGGGCCATCCCGGCCTCTCATACAAACACAATGCACGCCAACCCAGTGCTCTATGTACGGCGGACCGAGTCAACGCCGACCTCAGTGTGAAACCGGAATTCGAGCTCAAGTTCCGCGAACTTCTCTTGAGAAAGGATTCTCAAAATGAGTGGGTTTGAGGTGAAAGAGAGGAGGGATTCAAGCTCAATAAGGGATTTCCATCACAAAACAAGCAAATGGAAGTGATTTTGGTGAAGTATGGTGAAGGAATCAAGCTTGGGCACTCAACAATGGAGGAAAGAGGTCTGAGGAAGAAGAAGGAAGGGTTTTGGCTTCAGAAATCGCGAAATGGCTTTATATAGGGGAACCTGCCCGAGCTGCCGCGCTGACAGTGCCACTCCGCGCGCCAATCGCGCCAACTGCAAAACCCACGGCGCCTCCAGCGCCACCTCCCGCGCCAACGGCGCCTCCCTCCAGAGAGTCCCACGCCTCAGGCGCCAGCTACCATGCCTCAGGCGCCAACTTCCAGAACTTATGGCGCCAACCGCGCCACACATGGCGCCAACCGTGCCAGCTGGGAAATTCTTCCAGTTTCCCACACCACCGGCGCCAACTCCGGCGCCCAAAACGTCAACCTCCAGAGGTTCCCACGCCTCCGGCGCCAGCTTCCACGCCTGGAGCGCTGACCTCCAGAGATTCCCGCGCCAACGGCGCCACACGTCGTGCCAGAAGCGCCAACTGGGAAAATCAAACAACTTCCGGCACCACCAGCGCCGCTCACGGCGCCTGAAGCGCCAGTTTCCAGGGACTATGGCGCCTGGGGCGCCGACTCGGCGCCATCAGCGCCACACCTATGGCCTCCGCGCGTTCCGCGCCGCACCTGGCACCGGCCGCGCCAAATTATGCAGAAACACTTCTGCAGAGTGTTTTTCTGCATAATTCAGTCCCAAGGCCTCAGAATCACGCCATACGCGCCCAAACTCGTGCCACACGCGTTGGGACTAAGGGATATTACATTCAACCCCCCTTTTTAGGACTTTTGTCCACAAAACCAAGGAACATACCTGTCAAACAACTCAGGATAAAGCTGCAACAGCTCCTGCTCCCGCTCCCAAGTCGCTTCTTCAGGCGTCCTTCCTTCCCACTGAACCTTGACAATGGGGATGGTCTTGCTCCGAATGCGTTTCTCCGTCCAATCCAAGATCTTCCAAGGTCGAGTAGGACTTGTCAGATTCTCTCTAATCTGAACCGTATCGGGCTCATCCACATGCGAGGGATCCGCCACATACCTCCTCAACTGAGATACATGGAATACATCATGCAGTCCCGCCAACTGGGGAGGTAAAGCTAGCCTATATGCCACCGGCCCAATCCTCTGAAGGATTTGATAAGGACCAATGAACCTAGGACTCAGCTTCCTTACTCCCAAAGCCCGTCCTACACCCGTGACCGGAGATAACTTCAAGAACACATGATCACCCTCTTCAAACTGTAGGGGTCTGTGTCTATGGTCATAGTAGCTCTTCTGACGACTCTGAGCTTTAAGCAACTTATCTCTGATCATTTTGATCTGCTCAGACGTCTCTTAAACCATCTCAGGTCCAAGGAGCTGCTTCTCACCTACCTCGGTCCAACACACCGGAGTCCTACATCGTCGGCCATACAAGGCTTCATACGGCGCCATGCCCAAACTAGCATGAAAGCTATTATTGTAGGAAAACTCCACCAGAGGCAAGTATCTATCCCAGCTAGTGCCCTGCTCCATGGCACATGCTCTCAACATATCCTCGAGAGTCTGAATGGTCCTTTCAGTCTGACCATCAGTCTGAGGATGATAGGCAGTGCTTAGCCTCAGCTGGGTACCAAAAGCTTCCTGAAGCGCACCCCAGAACCTAGAGGTGAACTTCGGGTCTCTATCACTCACGATGCTGTCAGGGATACCATGCAACCTCACGATTTCCCTGATGTACACCTGGGCCAACTTCTCCGCTGTGTAGTCAAATCTCACAGGCAAGAAATGAGCAGACTTGGTCAGCCTATCCACAATCACCCAGATGGAATCACATCCACCCTGAGTCCTCGGTAACCCCACTACAAAGTCCATGGAAATGCTATCCCACTTCCATTCCGGGACCTGTAAAGGCTGTAACATACCAGATGGTCTCTGATGCTCAATCTTGACCTTCTGACACACAAGACACTTAGCCACATACTCGGCTATGTCTTTCTTCATTCCAGGCCACCAGAATTGTCTCTTCAAGTCCTGGTACATCTTAGTGGCTCCCGGATGAATACTGAACTGGCCCTTGTGAGCCTCGGCTAAAACCACATCTACTAACTCACCCTTAGGCACCACAATACGATCTTGGTACAACACCAAATCGTAATCCTCCCAAGAAACTTCCTGTTGGCCAATCAAAGCCCTCACATCATCATCTTGCTTCTGTGCCTCTCGGATCCTCCGAATCAGTTCATTGGACACCTTGGTCCTGCTCAACTCAAGACCATGGGCACCCTCAACCACACTAAGGTGCATGTCTCTGAACTGCTCCACCAACTGACAATCGGAGATCATCATGCAAGCTGCACTCACATGCTTTCTACTCAAAGCATCAGCAACCATATTAGCCTTGCCCGGATGGTATCTCAGCTCAAACTCATAGTCTTTGAGGAACTCCATCCACCGCCTCTGTCTCATATTCAGCTCTTTCTGGTCAAAGAGGTATTTGAGACTCTTGTGGTCACTGAACACCACCAGCTTAGCACCATACAGATAGTTCCTCCATATCTTTAGAGCAAACACCACGGCTGCAAGCTCTAAATCATGGGTAGGATAAGACTCCTCATGAGGCTTCAGTTGCCTGGAAGCATAGGCAACAGCCTTCTTATCCTGCATCAGCACACATCCAAGTCCCCGCTTGGACGCATCACAATACACCTCAAAGCTTCCCTCAGGGTCAGGAAGGGTCAACACTGGAGCTGTAGTCAACCTTTCCTTCAACTCCTGAAAGCACTGCTCGCACTCATGAGTCCAAACAAACGGAACCCCCTTCCGGGTGAGTCGAGTCAAAGGTATCACCATCTGAGAGAACCCCTGAATAAACCTTCGGTAGTATCCGGCCAAGCCAAGGAAACTCCGAACCTCCGATACATCCTTAGGTCTCTCCCAAGACATCACCGCCTCTATCTTGCTAGGGTCCACAGACACCCCAGCTGCTGAGATCACATGGCCAAGGAACTTCACCTCTGATAACCAAAACTCACACTTGCTCAACTTGGCATACAACTGATCATTCTTCAAGGTTTGAAGAACGATCCTCAGATGCTCAGCATGCTCCATCTCCGTCCTGGAGTAGATCAGAATGTCATCTATAAAGACCACCACAAACTGATCCAAGAAAGGTCTGAATACCCTGTTCATATAATCCATGAACACTGCAGGGGCATTCGTCAGACCAAAGGGGATGACCTGGTACTCAAAATGACCATACCTAGATCGGAAGGCTGTCTTTGGTATGTCAGCAGGCTTTATCCGGATCTGGTGATATCCGGACCTCAGGTCGATCTTAGAAAACACCGTAGCTCCCCTTAACTGGTCTAGCAGATCATCTATACGAGGCAAAGGATACTTGTTCTTGATAGTAACCTTATTCAACTGTCTGTAATCAACACAGAGCCTCATACTACCATCTTTCTTCTTCACGAAGATCACCGGTGCTCCCCACGGTGAGACACTCGGTCTGATGAACTGCTTAGACAACAGGTCCTCCAACTGCA
>PYAF01001054.1:201097-218537 GCA_007407185.1 Glycine tomentella
GCATCCCGGGACCGAGTCAACCAGAGCCAGTCAAACTAGGAGTTGCGCTCTCTCCTAGGGAGGTCCATATCTATCCTATTGGCCAGAGGATCTAACAACAGGCTTAATACAATATCAAGCACAGCTACATGCAACAGTATAAGTATGAGCATGCAACAATCACACAATGCATGAGTCATGAATGAATCCACTACTCCCTCGGAGTATGGTAGAGCACACACAAGTGGGAAACATCCCCAAGGGTCCAGAACTTACCTGGCAAAGCCGCGCTCTGCAGTTCTCCCTGTGCTCTGTGGCCCACGCCACCGACACCCTCGGTGTCACGCCCTATCCAAGGCACATACACAAGCACATATCAATCGCAAAGCCATACGAGGCACAAGCACAATGGTTCACAACCGCTCAAGCATGAAAGGACTCACAATCCTTTCCAAAACCATCAAGTCATCTAACCTATGGTTCAACAAGCTTGGCATTCACGAGCCATCAAGCTAATAGCCTCACAAGGCCATCACAATCACCAACACAAGGCTCTAGCATGTACAACAAGAGCTAAGCAACTCAGCTCAACAACAACACATGCACCAACAAGAGCCATGAAATCAACATTCACCAAATTCACTTTTAAGAGCTAATCCTACATCCTCTCAACATTCCAAACACATGTTTCAACTAGACCCAAAGCTAATTCAAGCTCTATCAAAAGTGGGTCACTATTCACCCAAAACCCTAACTCATGAATCAAGAGGTAAATCTCAAGTTTCTTACCTTAAATGATGCAAGGAAGACCCCCGGACGACTTCCCCTAGCGTGGGTACTCACGAATCGTCGCCGTTCCTCGCCGAGCTCAAGTTCCGCGAACTTCTCCTGAGAAAGGATTCTCAAAATGAGTGGGTTTGAGGTGAAAGAGAGGAGGGATTCAAGCTCAATAAGGGATTTCCATCACAAAACAAGCAAATGGAAGTGATTTTGGTGAAGTATGGTGAAGGAATCAAGCTTGGGCACTCAACAATGGAGGAAAGAGGTCTGAGGAAGAAGAAGGAAGGGTTTTGGCTTCAGAAATCGCGAAATGGCTTTATATAGGGGGACCTGCCCGAGCTGCCACGCTGACAGCGCCACTCCCCACGCCAATCGCGCCAACTGCAAAACCCACGGCGCCTCCAGCGCCACCTCCCGCGCCAACGGCGCCTCCCTCCAGAGAGTCCCACGCCTCAGGCGCCAGCTACCACGCCTCAGGCGCCAACTTCCAGAACTTATGGCGCCAACCACGCCAGCTGGGAAATTCTTCCAGTTTCCCACGCCACCGGCGCCAACTCCGGCGCCCAAAACGTCAACCTCCAGAGGTTCCCACGCCTCCGGCGCCAGCTTCCACGCCTGGAGCGCTGACCTCCAGAGATTCTCGCGCCAACGGCGCCACACGCCGCGCCAACTGGGAAAATCAAACAACTTCCGGCGCCACCAGCGCCGCTCACGGCGCCTGAAGCGCCAGTTTCCAGGGACTATGGCGCCTGGGGCACCGACTCGGCGCCATCAGCGCCACACCTATGGCCTCCGCGCGTTCCGCGCCGCACCTGGCGCCGATCGCGCCAAATTATGCAGAAACACTTCTGCAGAGTGTTTTTCTGCATAATTCAGTCCCAAGGCCTCAGAATTGCGCCATACGCGCCCAAACTCGCGCCACACGCGTTGGGACTAAGGGATATTACAGATGATGTCGCTGTTAGTGTATGCTTCCAAACTGCTTAAACTCTGATTGATTATGTGTTTGATTGTGTTTATGCTTGGTAATGGCCCTGATTAATGAGGGGGCGTTACACTAAACCTCCCTAAAGCATTAAACCTAATTTGAAATTAAATGACATTAGACAACTTATAAAAAGACTCATCAATAGCTAGATAATAAAAGAAAATAACAACGCATACCTGTGGCTGTAATGCCACTACTGGTGAGTAGGCTGAGATATATCTGGGGCAATGGGTGGGAATCTGAGCGACGCCCATATTTGTAGAAGGACGTGACACCCACCAATGTCACTCCTATCTGGATCTGTACACTCACACATGTGCGAGGACCGCGGATCCCCGACTATACCTGACTATATTTGTCATGTCCCCTGCCAGTAAAGGGACATAACGACAACTGACAGTGCTTCCACCAGATCTGTCAGGTAGAAGCCATGCTCCAATCATACGATCAATGTAAGCCTTCGTAAACCTTATAACTTCAACCAACTCCCCTCCCACCTCGCCCCACTGCGCATAATTCCTATCAAAGTACGACAGGCGCAGGAATCCTCCTCTTTGCTCAGCCTCCTGAGCAAGATGACCAAAGACCTCCTTGATGATGGTGGGCCAGTCGTCAGACGTCACTCTGGTGATGACGTTACCGTCACTGCCTAAACCTAATATACCAGCCACGTCTTCCAATGTGATGATCATCTCTCCCTATGTCATGTGAAACATATGTGTCTCTGGTCTCCACTGCTTAACCAAAGCACTGATCAGTGCAGGATCGATCTGAAGTCAAGTTTAAAATAATTAATGCGTATGTAAACATATTAATAAAAAACATTTATAGGAATTACTTCTTGTGTACCATTCTTCAATTACAAAATTTATACATGAATATGTCGCATGCATGCTGATGTGTTGCAAACACATCTTATTTTTAGAATAGTTTTAGCTTATGTTTTGATTAAAAAATTAGGATTTAGTTTAGTTTTGGTTAGTTTATTAATATTATTTTATTTTATCTTATTTCAATATCAATTGTGCAATTTCAGGACAAAAGAGGAGAATAAAGGCCAAAGAAAGAAGAAAACAAGTTCTGGAATGCCACGTGTGTCGCGCCACTACTCGCGCGGGTCGCGTGGAAGACCCGAGAAGACAACGTATGAAGCGTTGATTCCACGCGTGTCGCGTCATAACTCTGAGGGTTAATGATTTTCTTCTCTGCCAACTCGCGCGGCTCGCGCCACAAGCCACGTGTGTCGCGTCATAACTTCAAGGTTTAAGCCATTTCATCTCTGCTTGCTCACGCGACACACTTGGTTTTCACGTAACTAGCGCCAATATCTTCTGCCGAACCACGCGTGTCGCGTGGTATCGAGCGCGAGTCGCGTGGAATCGATTTAGTTTCCTTATTTAAATCATATATTTCAAGATTTGGTATTATATTAGGATTAGTTGCCTTAATTAAGTGATTCTATAAATATATTTAGTTTTCTTAATTAAGAAGATTTGATTTAGATTTGGAACAGAAAATAGGCCTTGTTACCTTAATTAGATCTATCTATAAATAAAGGCCTCTGGGGGGGTTATAAGGACACACTGACACCTCTCTACTCTTCCTTTCTTTTCTCTAAACCTTTGGAGGTCAAGAATCAAGGCAAGGTCACCAAGAATGTATTATTTGACAGCCTTTGGTTTCTTGAAGCTTATGGCAAGCTGAACTTGTATTGTGGGAAGGCCATGAACTGATGTAACTCTTCTGTAACTTGAATTGATATTGATTCTAATGCTGTTTTGATTATTTTATTCTACTCTGTGCTATTTAATGTTTTACTCTTAATTGGAATTGGCCATTCTATTTAAGTATTAAGGGTTAGGATTCGCAATATACACGTTGGGGTTCTAATTTCTGACCTGTTTAGAATAATAGTTGCTCTTCGCCTAGACATAGGGATGCGTGGCTACGGACTTTATAATATGTTCTTTTTCATGCTTAACTTAATAAAATTCACCAAGAAATTGGGTTTTTGAATTAGGTTAAAGGGTTGATTCACTAAGACATTAGGGATTAACTAATTTAGAAAAGACTTATTTTTCGAATAATCTTAACAAGATCACATGAGATATATTCTTTGAATACTTAGTTTGACAGATTCACTAAGGGTTTAGGCTTCTCGATCGAATTAAAGGGTTAAATCCCTGGTTATGACTCTAGTAGTTCTAGGATTTACGAATTTAGGAAAGATTTATCATGTGTGTGGCTTAAGATAATAAACCAATCAAGTGAAGGAGGTAGGAACAAAGGGGATTGTGCCTGACCATAATTGTTTCTTCCATTGGTAACTTCTTTTATATTTTTACTGCATTTAATTTCTGTTTTTATTCAAACATCAATTTATCCAACAACTACTTCTTTGTTCTTTATTATTTCTATTTTTACTTCCAATCATTTAGAATTAATATTATTGTGAAAATTACCCCAATCCCTATGGAGACGATAACTCACTTACTCACTTTATTACTTGTTAACGATCGGTGCACTTGCCGTATACATTCGCATAAATCGCACAACACATGCGACATGTAAGAATCCTGCCTGCCCTAACATCACCGCAACGATTGCAGGAATATCGTTGCAGTTTGGGCCCCCTGAAATCTTACCATGCTTCGTCTTTAACACACGATATTTGCCTTCATTCCACACATCCTGTGAAACGTGAGTTCTCTGGATACACCTCCGCAAAACCCCCCATTTATATGGGGAAGGCACAACATGGGTCGTCGGATCCATTACGTCACCCTCGTCATCGGATCCAGACCGTGAAGACGTCGAAGATGATGAATCAGCCATCTATGAGACTATTTTAATAAAAAAAAACAAATAAATTACCTAAACCCTAAACTGAACTACTTAAATTTATTAAAAAAATTTAATTTGAAAAATAAATCCTAAAAACTTAAATTGTTATACTTTACCAGTAAACCCTGAACTTATTTAAGCCTTAAGTAGAAATCCATTAAATTTTAATAATTTTAGGTTTATAGGATAGTAGAAAATCACTAACCCTAGGGGATAGTGTTTAGACTGGTTTAGAAAATGGCTTCATTTGGTGTGCATATCAGAATTCTCCAGCTCTTCAGCTTTGCAATGAAAATGACATGTGGTATGAGATAATCTCAATTTTGATGATGAATTAGAACCCTTTGCTCGTTGCTTGAGAGTCTTAGAGTTGGTGGGTACAAAGTGTACACAATAGTACTCGGAAAATCGTGTTGCTATGCAATTCCGAATGGATAAGGACATTCCTGGTATGCTAGCACATTACAATGAGAATCCTTGGATAAGTTATAGTCAACCATTCCAAGTACAAATTTGTATCCATTACTGGCTGACTATAACTTATCCAAGGATTCTCATTGTAATGTGCTAGCATACCAGGAATGTCCTTATCCATTCGAAATTGCATAACAACACGATTTTCTGAGTACTATTGTGTACACTCTGTACCCACCAACTCTAAGACTCTCAAGCAACGAGTAAAGGATTCTAATTCATCATCAAAATTGAGATTACCCCATACCCACATGTCATTTTCATTGCAAAGCTGAAGAGCTGGAGAATTCTGATATGCGCACCAAATGAAGCCATTTTCTAAACCAGTCTAAACACTATTCCCTAGGGTTAGCGATTTTCTACAATCCTATAAACCTAAATTTTTTAAAATTTAACGGATTTCTACTTAAGTCTTAAATATTGTACTTTACCACTAAACCCTAAACTAAACTAAATCCTATAACCTAAAATCTAACAATTATCTACAACACAAAATAAATCATATGCCTCTAACAATTTTAAAAATCAACAAAATAATATATTAAATAAAATTCATAATTAATAAATTAACTTACTTAAATCAACAAAATAATATATTAAATAAAACTCATAATTAATAAATTAACTTACTTGTTGGCAGAGTTTCTCGCCTAAAACCCAAGAGAGATGTGCCTCAGAACCTGTAGAGAGAAGGCAGAACACTTTTAGAGATTTTAGAGAGAAGGCAGAGAATTTTTAGAGAAAAGGCAGAAAACCTTTTAGAAAGAAGGCGCAAAAGTAAAAAGTGAGTGAATAGTAAAAAAAACTGGGGTGACCATTCATGTCCAGTTCTGGGCGTGACCTACTACTCCAGATTCGTAAATAGTTTCCAGTCCACCCCAAATTGGTAATTTTTATTTAAATTGTATTATTTAGGTTCTTTTGCCCTCTCTCTTGTCCTTCAACATTTCTGCCCTCTCGCTGGGAATCTCATGTGTCCACCACCACCACCTCACAAACCCTTCATTCACAGCAACGATGACGACTCTGTCACCTTAATCGTTGTCGAGTCCAAAGGGGATTTCAACCATCTCTCATTGTTGCGAAACGACAAGTGTACCGCTTGTTTCAAGTAATAAAGTGAGTAAGCAGAATATCGTATCCACGGGGATTGTTCCTAACTTTATCGTAACTCACGATCTGAGAGATTGGAAGAAAATAATATGTTTGAAAAGAGTAGTGTTGTGTTATGGAATTAAGCAAATTAAATAAATGATAGAAATTAACAATAAATTAAAAGAAATTTAAATTGATTTTGATGCAGTTATGAGAAATAATTGTGGTTTGAACACAATCCCCTTTGATCTGTACCCCTTTCACTTGAATTGGTTATTAAATTCAATTACTTTTGATTACTCAGAGGATGTATTTTTACTTAATTAGTTAAATCCTAACCCCTTAGCAATTTAACCCTTTAACCCAATTAGAAATCTTAATTCCTTAGCAATTCCTATCAAGCTAAGCATTAAATGAATACATCATAGAAATTTCACAATCATACATCCTTATCCCTAGGCAAAGTAAAAATTGTTATTTTACTCCTGTCATAAATTAGAATCCCAATATCCCTATTGCGAACTCTAACCCTTAGAATTTTAATAGAATGAACAACTCTAATATAGAATAATACAATGAAAAAACAGAGTAAAACAAAATAATCATAATAATCTCATATTAATACCAATCAAATTACAAAGGAGTTCACATTAGTTCTTAACCTTAACCACAATAAAGAAATTAGTTAAACAAGTTCATGTCTAACCTCAAGAAATACAAAGACAATAGTGTGTTTGGATAGAGAATTTTAATTGGGGAAAGTAATTTATTAGGGGATTTAAAATTCTTCAATTTAAAATTTACTTTTTGGATACTTTTATATAAGGAATTTAAATTTTTGGAATTTTAAAACAGAATTTTAAACAACTAAAAATGTGGAATTTGAATTTCCCTCTAAAAGGTGAGAAATTAATTCTCTTCTTTTTTAGAAGCTCTAAATGCACAATTTTTTTTCCGTCTCAATCACCGACGTACTCCGACCTCTGCTACTCTCACGACACCACCCACCTTATGTATTTTTTCCGTGAATGAGGTTCAAAATTTTAAAAATGAAGAAATTCAATTTCTTTATCCAAACACAAAATTTTGAAAATACAAAAATTTTAATTAATGTATTTTAATTTCCCTGAATTTTAAATTTCCTGAAATTTTAAAATACTCCATCCAAACATATTCTAGAAGTATTTTAAAATTCTCAATCTTCCTTCACTGCAAAAAAAAAAAAAAGAATATTTCCGACTGGATATTATCCATGGAAAGTATTCAGTTGGAATTTTGGGGCTTACCGGCGGAATTTTTGACGGAGGATATTTTATGAAAAAAAATATTTCTAATTTTTTTACCCACTACATGTGTCCGTCGGGAATTTTGAAATATACCGAAATTAAACATACTGTTCTGGATGATTTCTAGAACACAAATGTGCAGCACGAAAGTGCTATATGATTGCTGTTTGATCACTCTAACTCTGCAAATCCAAAGATATCAATGGAGGATGATACCTTGAAGCAGAAGATCACTGAGACACGCGAAATTGAGGTGGGGTGTGTGCTCAGTGTAATTGAAAGAGAGAGCTAGAGTGAATGTGTACCTTTCACCAACGAGCATTATGTATTTATAGGCATAGTACCTGACCGTTGGCTAACTGCATCGTGCACGAGTGGGTTCCTATATTTCCGGCCTCCACCTGCACGTTGGTAACTACCTGAGTAGACTAAGTCTTTAGTCCACATTCGTTGAATCTCAATATCGGACCATGACAAATTGACATATCGTAACTAATTGGGCCTTGACATAAGCCCAATTGTGGCTCCAGAACAGTTGCCCCCCAGCCCGGTTGCCGAGTACACTCGGGAGCCGGGGTGCTTTCTCCGATGCCGCAATTGTCAAGTTGACAGCCTTCCGACTACAATTGCATGTCGTTGTACGGGATGGATACAATTTCTCCGTCTTCGTTTGTCCGGGGACACTACATCCGGACACGTTGTGGACGACCCCAGTTTGATCTTTTGTTTGTCCGGGTACAGTTCATCCGGACACTTTGTGGACGACCCCAGCCATTATCCGGTGTGGTCGACCTTCAGAGTTGGAGTCGTTCATTTCTCCAGGAAAGAAGCATTGCCAACCCTGGCCCTGCGGAGGACTGTATCCGGATTTATATCGCAAAACCAACTTGGTTTAAATTCTATCCGGCTAGCCGTCCCCGGATAAACTGCCCCCAGATGTTTGTCCTTTGAGTCTTGCGAGGCCCCTAGACTTCCACCTATAAGTCGGTTACTCTTCTTTACCATTAAAGGTAATAAAAGCATTTAATGCATCCGTCCCTTCACTGACCGAGCGATGATTACCCGTGATGCGTTTTTACCACACTGCCCTCGCGTCGTTTCAGTTTTGACAACTGAACCGTTTCTTTTTCTTCTGGCGGTTACTGAAACTGTCATTACTTTTCAAATTTGATTTTCGAAAATTGCCTTTTTTGTGCATACTACTCCCTTACTTGTCATTTCTGCTTATTCTTTCCCTGTTACTTCCTCTTTTTCTCTCAATATCTTTCCTACCCACATTTTCTCGAGTGCCTTCTGCAAAATTCTCTCTCGCCTTTCAGTCGTCTTCAATCTCTGATTACTACCAGGTTGGTATTTTCTTCCCCTCTCCTTCTACTTCGTTTATTATTTCTGCATTATTGAAGCTCTGTCGATATCCTCACCCCTTAGGGTTTCTTCGTAGCTTCTTTCTGGTTTTCGAGTTTTTCTTCGTACCTTCTGGGTTTCTGTCTCTCCTTTGGTTTTCCCATCCTTCATTGCTATGAAGTTCACCCCTGAAGAAGAGGCGGAGATACGCCGTAAGTTTGGGCCACGCTCCGCCTGGCTATTATATGGCCTTCCTCTTCCGGCGGGAGAAGACCCAAATGATCCCCTTCGCCGCCACACTGGCGGCTCTTCTTCTACTAAAAAGCAGAAAACTGCCGCCACTCGCGGTGGTTCGTCGTTTTCGCCTTTCCCTCTTCTTTCGGGTCCGGTAGATCCTAGCCAAAAGCCTTTAGGCCCAATAGAGTCAGGTCCAACCCCTTCTAGGGTTTCATCTCCTTTGGGCCCTTCTCCTATTGGGCCCAATGCTGGCACTGGTAGGCCCCAAAATCTTTCCTTGATGGTCTCTAGTCGTAACCCCGGTATTCCGGCTAGCCCTTCTTCTCATTCCGAGGATGACTCGTCTTCGGATGAGGTAATGACTATTGAGTACGAGGCCTGCATGAACTGTGTGTCCGAGGCCATTAACTTCAGCCAACTGGGATCCGACGACGTTGCGGATTCAATCCTTAGAATGTGTCGTCATAACCCTGTTCTGCGTCCCGTTTCCAAGGAGTTGCATCCTGGGCGGCCCGGCCACGCTGTCGTCGGCGGGGTTTTGGCCTCAGATTGTGATTTTGATGCATTGTCTCCAGGTACGTCTTACTGACATACTTTCATACTTTATTTTCGTAGGTATAATGGGTGTTACTCCCGACCCGGTGGACGAATCTGCTTCGGTTGAGTCTCAATCCGAGGTTTCCCCCGCGTTAGCGTCTAGGTTTCCCTGGGTCACTCATGAAATTCTTCGGACTTCTTCCACCCTTGGCCTCCATAGTATCCTCTCAACCCCGGTGGGGAGGCAAGATGGGTTCGTCTTGCAAGCTCCCCTGTCCGGCGAGCCGCTTTGTGCTCGACGGAAGGGTAATGATCCCAACTTTTTCTTCTTTTTCCAGGACGTAGTAACCCGAATAGGTATCACCTTCCCTTTCTCTTCTTTTGAAATTGAAGTCTTGAATCACCTCCGGGTAGCTCCTTCCCAGCTCCACCCGAATAGTTGGGGTTTTCTCTGCTGTTTTGAGTTATTCTGCTCGGATTTGAAAATCCCGTGAACAGTCCCCCTTTTCTTTTATTACTATTCTCCTCATACCCCTAGGACGGGTAGGGAGCCTCCTAACCGGAAGGGGTGGATCTCCTTTCGTAGCCAGAGTTCAAGAAAACTCTTTGAGCCCTTTTCGGATTCGTTCCGGGGCTTTAAGAACAAATTTTTCAAAGTTGTTGCGTCGCCCCATTGTCAACCCTTTTTCTTATCTGGGCCCGAGTCGGAAGACGTGGAGTGGGTCTTTCCTTTGTACTGGTCGCATGACCATTACAAGCAGGATAACTCTAATTACCGCTTTGTCGAGGAGGAACTGTCCGACTCGGACGCCTCCTCCGTCTTCGTCATTTCCGAATATGTTGGCGCTCATGGCCAACCCAAGACTTCTGACTACCTCGGCAGCGGACGTCACACTGGTCTGCTTTGGTACTTGTATTTCGTTGACTTGTTTTTGTATGTGCTAATCTTAGTTTTTTCTCGGTTGCAGCCGGCATGGGATCTCACGCTCCACCCCCTCCCAAAAACAAGTCCGACGCCGTCCGCCCTTCTAAGCCGGCTGATGCCAAGGGCAAAGGCAAAAGGCAAGCCGGCGACAACCTCGGAGGTGCGTCCAAGCGACGAGGTGGTCCTACTTATAGGACCTTTTTTGATGACGACCCCCCGGTCTTAGCGTTGGATGCCCCGCCTACTGCCCTGCCTACTGCACAGCCAACTCCTCAGCCAACTCCCGCTCCGACCTTGAATCCGGTCACAGTGATCGACACTGTGGACTTGACGGCGGCCGGCGGCCAGACTCGTTACGCCCCTCCTTCCGACTCCGAGGATCTCCGGGCACGCGATCGCTCTGAGAACTTATGGAAAAAGGGGGTGACTGAGACATTGGTTCGTTTGACCAAGCCCCCTTCACATTTGGGCAACCCGGGTGCCCCGGTCGGTGAGGAGCTGGCTGAGATGGTCAAGATCGAGGAGTACGCCTATCGGAGCGCTTCCTTGGCTCGGGTACTTACGTCGGTCCGGGCAAAGTAAGTGTTATTTTAACCTTGGCTGTTCTCTATTTGTTGAATAGGAATATTTCTAAGTGTTGTCGTCGCAGATATGGGGTGGCTTTGGAGGAGAAGGAGAAGGCTCTGGAGGAGAAAGATAAGGCCTTAGGAGAGAAGGACAAGGCCTGTTCGGCACTTATCTCTCTTGAGGCTCAACTTTCTTCTCTCCAGACACAATCGGCAGCGGAGGTGAAACTGTTGAGGGAGGAGTTACTCAAATCCCAGGCTGAGTCGGCTTCCTTGCGGGTGGACTTGGCTCAGTCGCAGAGCTCGCTCGAGGCTGCCGATCAGAAGGTTGCCGTGTTGACCTCAAACCTCGATTCTGTCAAGGCTGATAAGGAAGCCTGTGTCCAGGGTTATGAGGGTCAGTTGGCCGCTATGAAGGCAAGCCTCCGTGCCGCCGCCGAGGAGGGTTTCAGCAATGCTCTTGAGCAAATAACTTTTCTGAATCCTCGAGTGGACTTCACTACTGCCGGGATGCATTTCTTGGCTTATGTCGAGGACGGCCAATTCTTCCCTCCTCCGAGGTCCGAGGCCGCTGCGACAGAGACAGTGGAAGTCGAGACTCCCGCTGCTGCTGAGGCCGCCGCTCCTGTCGACCCCGGTGTTTGCACTCCTGCCGACCCTACTGCTACTGCCGCCGACCCTGCTGCCGCTGCTGTTGAAACCGTTCCCACTACGTCCCAACCTGGTGCTGATTCCACCGTTCTCCAGGGATGAAGGGCTGGGATGCCGGTTTATACTTGTATTTATTTTCTTTTTGTTGGGCCCGGTGCCCGGAACAATTTTAGTTTCTTTTGTTGGGCCTGGTGCCCGGAACAATTTTAGTTTCTTTTGTTGGGCCCGGTGCCCGGAACAATTATTTAACTTTGTGTATATATTTTTCTTAAGCTCTTAGCTTAATTCGCAAAATATCTGGTGCGCGCATCCTTTTGGTTCCAACGACCATATATTCGAATGTATTGTCATTTCATACATATCCGACCACAAACAACTTTGCTAACGAGGCTTGATCAGAGCCGGGTAGCATATCATTTATAGTCGTTATCATACTTTGAAATCAGACTCAAAATGTATAATAATAATAATATTTGCATTCATATTCGTTGTTACAATAATATGCATGTCCGAGTACCGGGTAGGGTCGGATCGACACTTTAGAGTCAACGATACAACTTATTCAATGATAAAACATAATGTGCTCAGAAAGCTAATGTTTCCGAGTGAATATTTCCTAACAATGTCTTCGTCGTGAAAGAGGACCGCATGGGCTCGGATAACTCCGTTCCGAGTCCTTACCCTCGATAACGAGATTTCATTGTCACGCTGCCGCGTGTACTCCTGATGAATAGGGACCATATGGACTCGGATTCAACACTTTTCGGATCTATACCCCTACTAAAAAGGAGGTCGGCGACGTTAACTGTAATATTTCTTCAGCTTGTCAGCATTCCATGTTCGTTTAACTGGCTTGCCTTGCAATGTTTCCAACATGTATGCTCCCTTGTCTAACTTTTTAGTGACCCGGTATGGGCCCTCCCAGTTAGCCGCAAATTTTCCGTCCCGGGCATTCTTGTTTCCGATGTCGGCACGTCGTAGTACCAGATCGGTCTCTTTAAAATCCCGCGGGACCACCCTTTTATTGTAGGCGCGTGCCATCTGTTGTTTCAGTTTCAGTTCTCTGTTGTGTGCTGCTGCCCGGATCTCCTCAACGACTGTCGACTCCAGGGCTAAGACTTCATTATTTGGTTCCTCCCCGGCTTGCAATGTTTGTTTTCGTCGCCATGATTGCTGTCCGACCTCGACGGGGATCATTGCTTCGCTTCCGTATGTCATGCGGAATGGTGTCTCTCCGGTTGATGATTGGACCGAAGTCCGGATTCCCCATAGGACATAGTATAATTGTTCCACCCAAGTCGACCCGGCCTCGTGCATTCGTTTCCGTAGAGCCTCCAGAATTGTTTTGTTTGCAGCCTCAGCTTGTCCGTTGGATTGGGGGTGCTCTACGGATGCGAACCGGTGTCGGATTTGGAAATTAGCCATCATCTCCTGAAATCCTTTGTCAATGAATTGGGTTCCGTTGTCGGTAATTATTTCTCCGGGAATTCCAAAACGGGAGATTATATTCCTTTCGAAAAATTTCTGTACTCGGGCCGATGTGATTGTCGTTGAGGGAGCTGCTTCAATCCACTTGGTATAGTAATCTACAGCGACTATCAGCCACCTCATCTGTCCTTCCGCCGGCTTGAATGGTCCCAACAAATCCATGCCCCATTTGTAAAATGGCCACGGCGCCGAAATGGATTGCAATTCTTCAGGCGGGGACAAAATCCTTGACGCGTGTATCTGGCAGCTTTCACAGGATCTCACATGATTTGTGGCGTCCGCACTCATTGTCGGCCAAAAATAACCAGCCCGTAATGCCTTTCTCGTCAGTGCCCGGCCCCCCATATGCTGTCCGTTGATTCCTTCATGAATCTCGGATAGGATATAGTCGACTCGGTTTGGGGCCACGCATACCAACAAAGGGCTATGTAACCCCCTTCTGTATAATTCTCCGTCGACCATCGTGTACATGGCCGACGTTCGTGTCAGGCGTCGGGCTTCTATATCGTCGTCTGGCAAGATTCCCCTTTCCAAAAAGTTTACTATTGGATGTCGCCAATCCTGGTCGGAGGTGATCATCATTACGCACGTCGGTTTCATCGTTTGCTGTTGAATCACCGTTCGATTGTTCCCGGGCTTTTTGGTGCTCACCAGTTTTGACAGAATGTCTGCCCGGGTGTTCTCTTCTCGAGGGATGTGACTCACTGTAATGTCATCGAACTCGGACATCAATTCTTTTACTCGGCTCAGGTATTTGGCCAACAAAGGCCCTTTCACCTGGTATCGTCCTTCAATTTGTGACGCAACTAGCTGTGAGTCCTTGTAGACTTTGACGTTGTGAGCTCCCTGTTCTTTGGCCTGCACCAGCCCGGCGATCAGGGCCTCATACTCGGCCTGATTATTCGATGTCAGGAAACCTAGTTGTAGTGATATTTCTGTCGCCACTCCTTCCGGGTTCTCGATTATAATTCCGGCTCCACTCCATTTCTTATTGGAGGACCCGTCTACGAATAAAATCCACCAGTCGTCGACCCTCGGATTGTGAGGGGTAAGTTCTCGTACAAAGTCTGCTAGTGCTTGGGACTTGATCACATGACGGGCTTCGAATTTCAAATCAAATTCGGACAACTGGACTGCCCAATGGGTCAGCCTTCCTGCCAAATCCGGTTTGTGTAACACCTGTCGGATTGGCTGATCTGTCCGCACAATAATGGTATGACTCTGGAAGTATGGGCGTAACTTTTTGGCAGCGACGATTAAGGTGAAAACGAGCTTTTCTAACTTCTGATACCTCAACTCGGAATCGCGTAATGCTCGGGTCACAAAATATACTGGCTTCTGTGTAGAGTCCACTTCTCTTACTAGAGCTGCACTTACTGCTTCTTCGCCTACTGACAAGTACATGACCAGCACTTCTCCTGTCTTTGGCCTTGATAATACTGGTGGCGAAGCCAGTGATTTCTTCATGTCGGTGAATGCGGCTTCACAATCCGGGTTCCATTCTATGACGGCCTGCTTCTTCAACATTTTGAAGAATGACAATGCCTTTTCCGCCGACTTCGGCATAAATCGGGTGAGGGCGACTATTCGGCCCGTCAATTGCTGGACTTCCTTCTTGCTCATCGGGAACTGCATGTCCAGCACGGCACGGCACTTATCCGGGTTGGCTTCTATTCCCCGGTGTGTTAGCATGAAACCCAAGAACTTCCCGGCTCCGACTCCAAAAGAACACTTTAACGGATTGAGCCGTATGCTGAATCTTCGTAGTCGGTCGAAAGTTTCTTCGAGATCCTCGACGTGCTTATTGATATCTTCGGATTTGACGATCATATCGTCAATGTAGACTTCGATATTTCGTCCGAGCTGCGGTTCGAACACGCTGTTCATCATCCTTTGATACGTGGCCCCTGCGTTCTTGAGGCCAAATGGCATAACATTATAACAATAATTGGCCTTGTCGCCGATGAACGCCGTTTTCTCCTGGTCGTCTGGGTGCATTGGGATCTGGTTGTATCCGGAAAATGCGTCCATAAACGACAATACTCTGTACCTGGATGAGTTATCGACCAGCTGGTCGATATTCGGCATGGGATAGGCGTCCTTCGGGCACATCTTGTTCAGATCAGTGTAGTCGGTGCATACCCTCCATTTTCCGTTCGGCTTCCGCACCATCACAACGTTCGACAACCAAGTGGTATATTGAACTTCGCGTATGAAACCTGCCCGGAGCAGTTCATCAATATGGGCCCGCAAAGCCTGGGCTCTCTCCGGTCCCAGTTTGCGTTTTTTCTGTTCGACTGGCTTCGATCCCGGATACATGGCCAATCGATGGCTACAAAAAGCAGGATCGACGCCGGGGATCTCTGATGCCTTCCACGCGAATATGTCGATGTTTTTCTTCAAGCAACGGATCAACCTGTCCCGTAGCTCGGGTTCTAAGTCCCCCCCGATGTTAGTTGTCTGATCGGCTGAGTCTCCAATTACGACCTGATCGACTTTCTCCACGGGTTCTGGTCGCCATTCATCTGGGGCTTCTGCATTATCCAGCTCTACGACGTTAACAGAACGTACTCGGTTTGAGCCGCTATCGTCGGTATCTCTCTCACTCTTACGAACCGTATCGTAATAACACTGCCGTGATTCTTTCTGGTCGCCACATATAGTTACTACTTTTCTGTTGTTGCCCACGAACTTGAGTTTCTGATGTTTAGTGGACATTAGGATGTCCCATTTATGGATAGTCGGTCTCCCCAATATCATGTTGTACTGGGATGGAAAGTCTGCCACGACGAACTCCACTTCCTCGGACTTGTAGGATTCTCTCGTTCCTAGTGTCAAACGTAAACGGATGGATCCCATTACGTTTGTATTGCCACCGTTGAAACCAATGAGCATCGTCTTACAAGGCTTCAAGTCCTTCACATTCAGTTTCATCTTCCTGAATGTAGTCAGCATAATAATGTCGGCGGAACTCCCATTGTCTACATACATTCGTCTTACCCGGCAGTTTCCCACGGTTGCTGATATGACCAACCCATCTTCGTGTCCGGGTACTACTCCCTCCATATCCTGCTCGGTGAAGTACAAGAGTGGAGGTTCTGGCTTTCCGGCCCGGGCTTTGAATCTAGGTTGTGCCTGGACCGACAATACTTCCTTCAAGTACCTTTTCCGTTGAGTGGAGGTGTCGCCGCCACCACCCATACCTCCCGAGATTACATTGCATTCAAATTCGGGCTCCGGGAACTCGTCATTATCTTCCCGGGGTTTCTTTCCTTCTTCTTTTCGTTGACTTTCTTCTCCTTTGCGTTTATTTTTTCTCCCCTGTGTTCGGATGACATACTGCTTCAGCCTTCCTTCTCGAATAAACTTTTCAATCGCGTCTCGCAAGTCCCAACATTGATCAGTGGTGTGCCCGGGTCCGTTATAGAACTCACAGAATCGTGACTTATCCAATCCGGCCTTGTTGAAAACGGGGCGAGGACGTTCCACCTTCTTCATTTCTGTAAAGGCAACTTCCTTCCAAATTTGTGACCGGGACACGTTCAGTGGAGTGTACTTCTCGTATTTGTTTTTGTATCTTCCTGGTCGGGGCTTTTGTTCGTGATTCCGAGTACGATTTTCCGGATACCCTCTATTTTTTGGGGGCGGACTCCTCCTATCATGTCGCTCTTTTACTCGTCCAGGGTTGTTGACAACCTCCATTTGTTCTAATTCCAAGTACTTCTTCGCGCGAGCACGGAATTCCATCAACGACTTCACCGGGTCTTTGTATATAGACTTGGCGAATCTTGACGAACCATCGAGCCCGGCTGATATCAAATACACATGGACTCTCTCCTCCAATCCTTCGACTTGCAGGGCTGCCTCTTTGAACCTATCCAAATAGCTTTGCAAGGTCTCTCCGGGTAGCTGTCTGACTTTCCCCAGCGTGAACTCGGACTTCGACTGCTTTTTGCTGGTCGCAAAATTCAACAGGAACTTCTGTCCGAAGTCTTCAAAGTTTTTGATCGACCTAGGCGGTAGGGTATGAAACCACGTCTGCGCCGAGCCTGTCAATGTGGTGACGAAGATCCGAGAAATGATGGGCTCGTCAATTCCCCGGACACACATTTGCAAATCGAATTCATCGATATGCACTTGCGGATCCTGCGTTCCGTCGTATTTTGATAGAAAAGATCCATCAAAGTCGTCCAAGTATCGAGCTTTCACAATGTCGTCGACGAAAGGGCTGTTGTTTTGATGTCCC
>PYAF01001054.1:232933-273758 GCA_007407185.1 Glycine tomentella
ACCGGCAATGCTTTATGGAGCGGAATGCTGGCCAGCACATAGGCAACATGAGCATAAAATAGAGGTAGCAGAAATGAGGATGTTAAGGTGGATGTGCGGATACACGAAGATGGATAAGATAAGAAATGAGGATATTCGACGAAAGGTATCAGTGGTACCAGTATGTGAAAAGATGAGAGAGCATAGATTGAGATGGTTTTGGCATGTTATGAGACGACCATTAGATGCTCCTGTTAGAATAAGAGTATGTTACCAAGAGCTAGATACAAAAAGAGGTAGAGGTCGACCAAAACTTACCTGGGGAAAGGTAGTTAAACAAGACCTAATGGAGTGGGATTTAGATTGGCGGACGGTATGTCTTAGGACGGAGTGGAGAAAAGCTATAAGTCTGATGGAGGGTTAAACCCTTTAGTAGTTCTATGTTCCAGTTATTCCCTGTTTTAATTCTTTTCTTCTTCTTTTCTCTTCTCCTCTCACCATTCTTTTATTTTAACTTTGTTTCTCTCTTTTGCTTTATTTTTGATTTATCATTGGGTTCATCTACCACCGACCCCAATTAATTTGGGTTAAAGGTGCTATTGATGTTGATGTTGATTTTCGTCGATAATGATCGACAGACCAAAAAAAATCCATAGTTTAAATTTCCTACAAGTATTTTAACGACAAAATTTTTGCCATCAAAATTCCGTCAAAAATACCATTTTCCGACGGATTTTACAAACATGGCATGGTCATAAACAAATTCCTTTTGGCGGGGGCAGAGAGGTATGGGGGCCACCAAAAGCGTTCTAAGGACTAGATAGGGCAATTTTACACAAAAGGGGTGTTTTCTTTTTTAAATTACCTATCGGTGGTGGGTTTTAAATAATTTACACATAAGGGGTGAGTCGTAAAATTTTTTACGATTTCTAAAAAAAGAAGTCATCAAATTTTTTACGACTTATTTTTTTATTTTATTAAATTAAAATTGGATTTAAATTTACGACTTCTGAATGTGTTGTACCTGCTTTTTTTTTTAAGGAAGTCGTATATAATTAAAAAATATATACCTTAATTAAGCATATATTAATTTTTAAATATCTAAATTATAAAATAACTTAATTTTTATAATAAAAATAAGAAACAACAATTAAAATAAAAAACAAAAATAACTAACAAAACAAAACAATATTTTTTTAATGTTTATATTGAATACAAAATAAAAAAATATACAAAATATTAAATCAAATAAATATATTAAAATTAATGTATTCTTAAATAATAAATAAAATAATTTTATTAAAATTTACTAAACAAAATAAATTAAAAAAACTAAACAAAAATATCTTAAAAAATGCAAAAGAAAAAAAAAGGTAAAGTCATATGAAATTTTACGACTTTACCAATATATATATATATATATATATATATATATATATATGGAAGTCGTAAAATTATATATGACTTCCTTAAAAAAAAAAAGCAAATACAGCATATTCAGAAGTCGTAAATTTAAATTTGATTTTAATTTAATAAAATGAAAAAAGTGGTAAAAAATTTTACAACTTACCTTTCATGTGTAAATTATTTAAAAACTACTGCTAACTGGTAATTTAAAAAAAAAAACACGCCGACTAAACATGGCAACGCGGCGGGTCGAGGGCGGTTTTTTACTTATACCACCCCTGCCCCTCAAAACCACCGTCGCCCCCGCCTCCGAAACCGGCGGGGCTAAAAAAATTGCCCTCGCCCCCGAACACTTAAAAATTACTATTAAAAATTAATTTTAAACAATAATCATAACATAGAATTTAATCGCGCTAAGTTTCAAATGTATGTAATTACAATAAAATTTTAACATTAGATATTTATTGCTGGAAAATAAAATTAGTTATACTCTTAATTCTTGAATAAAATTAAGTCTTTATCCCAAGGTATTCCAAATATATAAAAAACTTTTTGTAAATAATTAAATATATTATGGCGGGGATGGTGAAGACGGGACGGTTATTAACATTACCAAAATCGCTCCCGCTCCCAAATTCAATAGGTGAGAAAAAATCGAACCTGAACCTTGGGACGTGATGGATGCTCAGCGGTGCTACTCAAGTTGCCATGCGGACGACAAAAAGTTGAGTTGAAACTAGATAGAGGGACATAACCACTCAAGTAGATACTAGATAATGATGCGTTGAAATTGATGAAAAAGGTAAGTTTCTTGTTTGTTGCTCATCAATTCATACCAATTAAATCCTATAAAAATTATTACATTCAAAAGCCCTAAATGGGACTAAATATTAATACTTGCCCTAAATGGGACTAAATATTAATACTTCACGGTACTGATACCCTATGAAGCACGGACACTCCTATTTTGAAAAAAATGAGTGTCGGACACGTGTCGGACACCGACACGTTCCGACACGCTCCGACACGCGGTCAACTTTTCAGGACACGTTGACCAGGGGGACACGCTAGTTTGACCGAGTCAGACACGCAGTCAACTTTTTCGACACGTTTCGACACGTTTTTGACACGTTTTTTAAAAAAAAATATTTTTTAAAAAAAATTAAAAAATTAAAAATTAAAAAAATATATTTGATAAAAATTTATATTCTTTTGTACATTCCATGGAGAGGAATAAAATCACTCCAAAAAGTGCTGAAGACTTGGTTTATATGTATGACAACCTTCAACTCTTATCAAGAAAGAGTCCAAGTTATGAACAATAAGCAAATCAAATATGGGACATTGCTAGAGATACATTTGATTCACTTGATGATGTTGGAGATCTTCAAGTAGTCAGTCTTTCACTTGATGAACCAGAGATAGAGGCTATGATTCTTCGAGATGAAGATGAAATTAATTGAACTTGTTAATAACACTATGGATGTTTTATTATTTTTCCTTTATATTTATGATATGAAATTTGAATATTTGAATGATTATATGACTTATTTTAGGCTGTTATATGTATTAAATATAAATTATATTATATATATATATTAAAAATATTATTTAATATCAAAACGTGTCCTAACTTGTCGGTATTTTTTAGAATTTACTTGTCAGAGTATCGTGTCGTGTCGCGTGTCGCGTGTCGCGGGTCGCTAGCCGTGCATCTTAGCTGATACCTTCTTTTCTATAAAACCCTTCCGTGTCTCTTCCTCTTTCAGAAGAAACCTCAAGAATATACCTCTCTTCTCTCTCTCTCTTTCTCCACAAATTGCTGAACCTCTTCCGTCCTCACTTCAACAGAGAAGCGTTCGTACTTTCTAAAACTTGGCGTCATTCAGGTCAGATTCGTCTCTCTCTCTCTCGCTGTATATCTTTCGCTGTACATCGCTGTATACCATTCTGAAACGAAAAAACCTGCTCTTATCTCAGATTACAACAAACAGACATGTCTGCCCTGAATTCCACACATTTCAGTTCTTTGAGGTTATTATATTCAATATATGCTCTTTCCCATACATTTCTTCTTTCTATTACTAGACAATCCTTGTGTTTCGGCCTTCATGTGTTTCTAGCAAAAGACTAACTTTTCTCATAATGATTGTGCTTAATTACTTAGGGACCAAGTGGTGAATGTATTCAAAGAGTTGCAGGATATCCTCATCAAATTCTTAACGCTGCTCATTGCTTTGATTTCACTAACAAACACTGAGTCAGGGAAGCTTTTGTTTATAGAACAGCACAAGTTAATGATGTCTCTGATTTTAACCATTGTCTTATACTTCTTCTTTGCTTCCATTGGGACAATACTTCAGATACATAAGGGAAGCCTTCTTCAACCCATAATTTGGGTCATGCTTATTGTGGGAGCTGTTGTTTCAGTTCTGACTTTGAGCTTCATTTCAGCCACAGTAGCTTGGATCACTTTGTCCATGTGGGTTGGAATATTTGCAGTGGTTGCCTACGACTATGGTGTTCCTCAAAGGATCATGAATTGGATTAAGGGTCCATCACACTGAGCTAGTTAAGGTTGTTGCCTCTCTAGAGAAAGCATCAAACTATGACCCTATATCCTGTTCACACAGCGTTTCTCAGTTACGTTGTCCTTTGTCGTTGTTAGTTGTTGTTACTTATGTTTTTTCTTTGTTATATTTTGTATTATACGTTTCTAGATTCTTGACTTAGGAAGAATCTGTTGTTGTATTTGTGAAAATATATCTTCTTTATAATGATTAGGCAAGTTTTGTTTTCCTTTATCTCTCCCTTTTTTATAATCAAGGATGAAGAAGTCTAAGGTTCATACTGTTGTCTGATCTTGTTAATCGTAGCTGCACCATGCTCATAGCTTAGGCTTTTTGGGTTTATTTGGTTCTAGAGTCTGGTAATATGCGTTTCTTTTAATGCATTTAAAATCGAAATAATCCAAGACATACTGCAACCATATATTCATATATAAGAGAGGGATAACCACCGGATTGATCAAATATAAAAAAAAAATGTCTTAAGTCTGTTTAAAATTAAAATAAAATTATAAACTAATGCAAATCCAGATTTTCTTGAATATCTACAAGTACCACTAGAGCTTCTCATAGGATGGCACTTGTTAAGATAAATGCATAAATCACAATCAACGCATCAAATCATATTTACTATCATTAATTTCTACTGGTTTAATGATGACAGAGCAAATTGGAGTTCCATTTGAGACTTCAAGAGTTCATAGAATTAGTAAGAGCTGAGAACAATTTGAGAGCTATCACATATGCTAGGAAATATCTTGCGCCATGGGGAGCCACCCACATGAAAGAATTGCAGCGAGTCATTGCAACACTAGCTTTTAAAAGGGATACTGAATGTGCCACATACAAGGTGAGTACTCCTTGTGTTTGAGTGTTTTTCTGCATTAATTTTATTATCTTTTCAATGTAATAGTGTTAGGATTGTATTCATATTCTCTGTTGTTAGAATTGTAGAATTTGTAATTAGAATTACAACTTGATATCCTTCAGTAAGCTTAAGCTAGTGACTCGTCACAGTTGGCTATGAATTGTGTCTGTGTTGCACAAATCGATGCTCCTCTGTATCATCAACTTGGATGATTCTATGAGTCAGTATCACCCCACTGTTGTTTTACATTTCCCCCCTATCTGCTAATTTTCATCTGAGGATTCAAAGGGGCAGACAGGCTTGAATTGTTATATTTAAAGGAATTAAAATGGTGTTGCATATTACACCCTGTTCCTTTCTCTGTTTTCATTTGGAGGGGCAGGGACCTGTTGATGACATCTGCAAACCAGTAATTCGACTCTTTGTTTGGTTCTTCTAGTTTTGGGTGCATTTCTTGTTCTTCCAATTCTGGGTGTTCACACAGTTACTCTGAAATGGTTTATCTATATTGAAATTATAACTTTTGAGCTTTACTTATGACATATGACTCATGATGGTTTTATGGTACTAATGGAGTTCACAATTTTCTTAAGTGATATGTGCCATTAAAGAATGCTTGATGCTGAATTCATGATTCAAAAATTGAACAATTGATTCTTGACATGGTTTGCGACTTGATGCCTATATTTGTGTCAATAACACAATTAAAGAATTTAGAGTTGAATGTGGTTTCATTTTTTTGTTTGTTACAAGGACTAACTTCCTTGAAAAATAGCATGATTCAAGTTTATCTACTTCACTCCAAAGAAAAGAAATGGCTTTTACCTTGCACGTCTTATGTAATTCATGGTCCTCTATTGATTAGGTAAAAACAAGAACAAATTATTTGCATGAGTTTTTATTTTCTTTTGATCTCTTATTGAAGAAAATCTTCATGCCTATTATATTTCCAACAAAGTCTATCGAACATGATATTGCACGTCTTATGCTGCATACTGCCAAAAGTCCCAAAGTTCAAAAAACTAATTGTTTACCATGTTTTGGCATCACAGTTGGTAAATTAGGTGGTTAATCCTTCAGAAATTATTTAATGCTATCCAGAGGCACTTTCCTATAAGACTGATTAGGAATAAAAGCATAACATAAATTCAAATAATAAAAATAAGAATTTTGTGTGTGTGTGTCCAGCAACCCTTATGGTGAATCATAAAAGCCAGCTGTGTGACCAGCAAGCCTTTAGATAAACCTTTTCCAAAGTCATCAATATTATCAAACAAACCTAGTTTGTTTAGACGATGTGGCAATGACTTCTTAATGAGTATTGGTAATTTATTATTTTTTCCTTTTAAACAATTTTGCAATTCTTTAGTGCTATTGTTCTCTCACTTTATTAATTGTTAGTTCTTCATTGTTAAATTTCTCTCCACTACCTACCAGCCAGCTTCACCAACTACTTTGGGAAAGGAAATGACAACTTTTTTATGCAAATTTTTTTAATAAAAAAAAACGGAATCATAAAATTTGTAGACTTCTGCTATCTCTATTGCTATATACATATACATTGTTTTAGATTTTCATCAATTCTCAATGAAGCTTGTGTTAGTTTTTTGGTTAGTTCTAGCTTCCCTTATATTATGATAGTTATATCTTGAGTACTTACACAATCAAAGGTAAGTTGAACTGCCATTTTATGATCATCTGATCATGCCAACTTGGTAACTTAATGTATTGTGCTGATTATATTACTCCACTTGGTTAACAGATTGAAACTCATGACTATATGGCAAAGCTTTTTCATTTGCTCATCCAGTTCAATAATATATTAATGAATTTTGATAGAGATGTATGTGGCTATATATCTTTGGGTTACTTTAAGCAGGTGAGCTTTTTTATATACTAGCAATAACCGGAGTATGGAGCTATATATACTTTAAGAGCGGCAATAATCTTTTCATTTACAAAACTTTTTATGCAGACCACTAAGGCTGGGGAGATTGGGTCATCAACTATGCCTCACAAAGTAAATCCTATTGATTTTGAGAACAGTGAAGGTAATCTAGGTGTAGCTAATGGAGGTCTGTCACATCTAAGCATGACGTCACCAATTTCACGTTGGCAGGCAAGACCTCTAGAATTTGATTTCTTTTTTTGGTTTTATTATTATCCAGTATAAAAGTTTGAAAAATCATCTGAAACTTCTCTTTTTCTTTTCTATTGTAATTTTCCGATTATTTTTCTATTGCAATTTTTGGATTATTATATCGGATCAATATGACCAACAGGAAATGGCCTAAATCAATTTTTGATTTTTTTTCCTGAGTTACATCCTCCTTGATAATGATGTTAGTTTTGGCTGGGCTATCTCTTTTATTGATTATAATTGAGTAAACTTATAGTATGTATGGTTGCAGATCTCATCATGTGATTTTCTACATTTACTGCAAAGTTAGTAGTTATAATTTTTATATCCTAGGCATTATTTCTTATTTTCTAATGAGTTTCCAAATACTCATTTTACTATTTTAAACGTATGATATTGACGAATGTTTGATTTGAGCATTTATCAACCCACTTTTATTTCTCACCATGTTGTTTAGTTACTTAGAGTGAGTTATTTTAAAGTTGGATAAAATTAATTTTGATATAAAAATATTTTTTAATTGTTGAACATAATTTAAACGTGTTTAAAACAATTTTAATAATAAATTTTACATTAATTAAAACGATGTTATGGTAAGAAAAATTGATCGTAAAATAATAGTCAAATGTATTATGTATACTTATTCAGCAGTGAGCTTTATATTCAGTTTTTATTTGATTTAATTAATTATTAAAACTAAATTATCTTTAGGCGGTCCTTGTATTTCAATGCTGTTAGAATACTATAGTATATATAATAGAATAAGTCCCACATCATGTATATTACATAATGGTTTCTGTACAGTTTAATATCAATCACTCCTTGTGTGATCATATAAGACACAATTCTCCAATCTCAAGTTGGTATCAGAGCTCTTTATTCTGGGCCTTCACTTCCGCAAAACCCTAAGCCCACTGCTTAGGTGTTATCTCCTTCCTTGCCGTGCGTCCTTCCAACAAACCCTCATCCGCCGTGCGTCCTTCCGGCGAGCACTCATCCGCCGTGTGTCCTTCCGACGAGTCCTTCACTGCTGTGTGTCCTTTCCGGCCTGTTCCCGATCGTTTGCCACCGCCCGGATCACCGTCTCAGCAGCTAGAACCACCGTCTCAGCCACCGGAGTTCTTTTTCCGGCGAGTCTTCATCCGAAAACTACCTCGGAAGAATCGTCTTTGTCTGGCGACCATCTCTGTCTAGGTCGCGTCGCCATTCGCCGTCACACGCGCCCACACGCGCCGCCAGTCTCCTTGCACGTGGGATTCACGCGCCACCTTTGACCGGTTTGCGTGATTCTTTTCCCGTTTTGTGATACCATGGGTGATTCCTCTACTGCGGTACCCAAAGGCTCTGTTGGTGGTCTGTCTGCCCCTGCTCCATTTATCACGACTTCCAAGTTGACTGGTTCTGAGAACTATACCTCATGGTCAACCTCCGTTGTCATTTGGTTTACCGGTCATGGACATGAGGATCATCTCACCACAGATTTGGGGTCTGTCCCTGCTGCTCAGGAGGCCCAATGGAAGAAGATTGATGCTCAACTTCTCACTTATTTGTGGCAGTCTATTGATCCCTCACTCAGTTGCATCTTTGCGGCCTATAGGACTTGTTATGAGGTATGGACAAAGGCCAAGAGCCTGTACACGAATGACATTCAGCATCTTTTTGATATTGTCTCTCAGATTATTGATCTTCGCACATATTCCTTCCCTCATATGGAGATGCGCGTTAGTAAAATTAAGTCTATGTTGCAGGACTTCCTCACTATGCTTCCTTATCCTAAGGACCCTGCTGAATATAGATCCCAGGTGGAGCGTTTCTTTATGGCTGTCACTCTTGCTACTCTTCCTGATGAATTAGATGGTGTTCGGGAGAATATTTTGACTAGCACTGACAAACCCAGCTTGTCCCAGACCTTCCAGCGTCTTCTTACTCGTGGGGGTAAGATCGTTTCTTCTGTTGATTCAGGTATTTCTCAGACTTCTGCTGCTTTAGTTTCTCGTGCTCCTGATTCTTCCTCTGGCAATGGGCGTGGTCGCGGTCGTGGCCGTGGTCAAGGGGGTCGAGGACAGCGCCCTTGGTGTAACTATTGTAAGAATCTTGGCCATCTTGAAGAACGTTGTTACACCCAGTATCCTCATCTCCGACCATCATCCACCGCTAATCTTGCTCAGGCTGACATTCCACCAGCATCGGCCTCTTCTGATCAGGTTACCCTTTCTACTGCTGATTATGAGACTTTCCAAGCTTTCTTCCGGAAGATGCATCCTTTATCCCCTGTTCCTCGTACTGGCCCAACCTTGGATCCTGGTAATCATGTTGCTTGTCTTTCACAATCTTCACTTGGACCTTGGATTATTGACTCTGGGGCCACTAATCTCCTATGTGGTAATAGAGACCTTTTTTCTTCTCTTACTCTTTCTCCTAACTTACCTTCTATTACTCTTGCTGATGGCACCAAGGCCATAGTTCGTGGTATTGGTCAAGCACGCCTCACTCCTTCCTTTACCTTGACTTCTGTTTATTTTATCCCTGGCATCCCGTTTAATTTGATATCTATTAGCCAACTAATCCGTTCCCTTTCTTGCCTTGTTACTTTCACTAAAAAGTTTGTGTCTATGCAGGATCTGGGTACGGGGAGGACGATTGGCATGGGACATGAATCACAGGGTCTCTATTACTTGGCTGAGTCACGATCTCCTGTTGCTTGTTCTCTCTCAGAGTCACCAGAGCTACTCCATAGTCGCATGGGTCATCCGAGTCTTTCCAAGCTTCAGCGCATGGTTCCTTTTCTTTCCAGTCTTCAGTCCTTAAATTGTCAGTCCTGTCAGCAAGGGAAGCACACTCGCTCCTCCTTTGCAAATCGAGTCAATAAACAAGCTGATGCTCCTTTTGCTGTTGTCCATTCAGATATTTGGGGTCCGAGTTGAACAGTGTCTGTTCTTGGTTTTCAGTATTTTGTTATCTTTATTGATGATTTTTCCCGTTGTACTTGGTTTATTTAATGAAAAATCGTTCTGATTTATTTTCCATTTATCAAAAGTTTTGTGCTGAAATCCTTACTCAGTTTCATACTCCTATTCGTATTTTGCGTAGTGATAATGCTAAAGAATATGTCTCTCACACTTTTTCTGAGTTTTTGGCCAAACAAGGAACTATCCACCAAACTACCTGTCCACATACTCCACAACAAAATGGAGTTGTCGAGCGTAAAAATCGTCATTTAATTGAAACAGCTCGTACTCTTCTTTTGCATATGAATGTCCCTCTTCGTTTTTGGGCTGATGCGGTTATTATGTCTTGTTTCTACATCAATCGTATGCCCTCTTCTGTTCTTAATAATGCAGTTCCTTACAGTCTTTTGTTCCCTGAAAATCCTTTATATCCTCTGCCCTTACATGTTTTTGGGAGTACTTGTTTTGTTCATGACCTTACTCCTGGTAGAGATAAATTAACATCTAAGGCTTTCAAGTGTGTCTTCCTTGGCTACCCCCGTTTTCAGAAAGGATATCGTTGTTACTCTCCTGATCTTCGTCATTTCATTGTGTCTGTTGATGTTACTTTTCAGGATCAGCAACCTTTCTATTGTACTTCTCCTTTCGTGTCACAGGTTTCTCACATTCTTCCTTTACCTTTTCTTGATGCTTCTATTCCAGTTACAAATGGCAATCCAGTTGAGGAACCTCCTCCTGTCCATGCTTCTCCGGCTCCTGCTCGACCCCTACAAGTTTATCAGCGTCGTCCCCAGCCAGCTTTGGATGTTGCACCCCCTTCTGACTCACGGCCTTTGCCACTTGCCTTGCCCTATGTTATCGATAGCGGCCGGAGCGGCCGCTATAGCGGAGGAACGGAGCGGAGGGTCACCGCGACGGGGGGGTATATAGCGGGGCGGTTTGGGTTCGCGGGCGACGCGGCCGCTCCACCGAAGCGCCGTCGCGGCCGAGATTGCGGACGTTGCGGCCGCGATTTGTTTTCGAGCCTATGAAATGTCGAAACTGCCCCAGATTAAGTGATTTACCTTTTAGGTTTTCATCTTCTCCCTCCCTCTGAGTCGAAACGGCCACGCGAAGACGAAGTCGACCTTCTCCCTCTTCGCAGAGACGCAGACCAGCAGCAGCGACCTCGGTTCCGTTCCAGCTTCTCCCTCCGTCTCCTTCGTTCCAGCAGAAGTCGACCTTGGTTCTGTTCCACCTCTGGCCTCTCTGTGAGTGAGTGTTTGCTTTTCTTTTTTTTTTTTTTTTCTCTCACTCTTTGTTTGCTTCTCCCTCCGTCTCACTTTCTCTGTTTCTCTTTTCTTTTTTTTGCTCCATGTCACTTTCTCTAAAGCTGCCATTTTGTTCTCTCTCTCTCTCTCTCTCTCTCTCTCTTTTTTTTTCCTTTTTCCTCCTTTTTTTTTGTTCTTTCACTCTTTGTTTGCTTCTCCCTCCGTCTCACTTTCTCTGTTTCTCTTTTATTTTTTTGCTCCATCATCACTTTCAGTGCTGTTTCCTCCTTTCCCCAATTTCTAGTCAGATAACAAAACACGTAATATAATTGGCATTTTGTTTTGGGCCTGATTTTCTTCCAGCACCCCCTTTATTACTTAATATAGTCCTCTGGCTATTTTTTTTAGTTATATGTCTCTTTTTCATTATATATTTATATTATAAATTTTTTAATATATATATAAAAAAACATTAGAATAGCGGTCATCCCGCTACCGCTATCCCGCTATCCCAGTTTTGAGGGCGGCCGCTCCGCTCCGCTATCCGGGATTGATAACTATGGCCTCGCCTCCTTTGGATTCTGCCTCGGACACTACTCCTATTGCCTCACGCATAGGTACTCGTTCTACCCGTAATCTTCATCCTTTATATGCCTTTTTGGGTTATGACCCCACATTATACCGTTGTTTCGAGTCTTTCTTCTGTTTCTATTCCCAAGACTACAGGTGAGGCTCTCGCTCATCCAAGTTGGCGCCAGGCTATGCTAGATGAAATGGGTGCACTTCATTCTACTGGTACATGGGAGCTTGTTCCTGCTCCTCCTGACAAATCTTTGGTTGGTTGTCGCTGGGTATTTACTGTCAAGGTTGGTCCTGATAGCCATGTTGACCGTCTCAAGGCTCGCTTGGTTGCCAAGGGTTTTACTCAGATCTTCAGCCTAGATTATAGTGACACCTTCTCTCCTGTTGCCAAAATGGCATTTGTTCGCCTGTTTCTTGCCCTTGCTGGTATTCGTCACTGGCCACTCCTTCAACTTGATATTAAGAATGCTTTTCTCCATGGTGACTTCCAGGAAGAAATCTACATGGAGCAACCGCCTGGCTTTGTTGCTCAGGGGGAGTCTGGGTTGGTGTGTAAGCTTCGTAAGTCCTTGTATGGCCTCAAGCAGTCTCCTCGAGCATGGTTTACTCGCTTCAGTTCTGCTGTTCAGGCTTTTGGGTTGGTTCGTAGTGAAGTGGATCATTCAGTCTTTCATAGGCACACATCTTCTGATAAGTGTATTTATCTTTTGGTATATGTTGATGACATCATTATCACTGGTAGTGATCAACCTGGAATTGACCAGTTGAAGCAGTACTTGTTTAGTCAATTTCAGACAAAAGATCTTGGTAAGCTTCGTTACTTCTTGGGTATTGAAGTGGCACAGTCTAGACTGGCATCTCCATCTGTCAAAGGAAATATGCCTTAGACATCTTAGAGGAGACTGGTATGTTGGGTGTAAACCTGTTGATACACCCATGGATCCTAATATCAAATTATTGCCTGAGCAGGGGGAGCCGTTATCTGATCCTGGTCCTTATCGAAGGTTAGTTGGGAAGCTAAATTACCTCACTGTGACTAGGCCAGACATCTTGTTTGCTGTTGGTGTGGCTAGTCAGTTCCTTGATTCCCCATGTGATTCTCATTGGGATGCAGCTATTCGTGTCCTCCGGTATATCAGAAGAGCACCAGGAAAAGGTTTACTATATTCGGATCAGGGACACACAGAGATTTGTGGTTACTCTGATGCTGATTGGGCAGGGTCACCCTCAGACAGAGGATCTACTTCAGGTTATTGTGTCTTCTTTGGTGGGAACCTAATCTCTTGGAAGAGTAAGAAACAAACTGTTGTAGCCCGATCTAGTGCAGAGGCTGAGTATCGTGCAATGGGTGTCGCTGCCTGTGAGGAAGGACTCTCCTCTTAAGATCATGGATTTTGCGTTAAGTTCTGTTGAGGAATTCACTGACCCAGTTGTTGGTTTGCTTGGATCCATTGATTATGTTTCACCATAGGCTCTTATATATTATTACAACGCAATCACAAATTTTGGTTGTTATTTGTTAATCAAGGGTCATTTGAACTATAACTCATGTAGCTAAATGTGCTAATAATTATTCCAAGAAACAATTAGATAAGTTTTTTCTTGATAACTGCATGTGTTAATTATTCCTCAGCTTGTTCTTATTTTGGTCTTCAATGAATTTCTGATTTACAATGTATCTGTTTTCCTTGATCATTTAACACAATGGGTTCTTTGCCTAATTTCTATTTAATCGTTCTACTTATACAGGGCACCTATAATGTGAAGCTGAATTTTAAAGATCATAACGACAAGTTGTTAACTTGCATCATGTTTCCCTTCAAAATCGGTTCTAAATCTTCAGTGTCTGCTATCTAAAGAAGAACAAGAACGACATCTTCTTGAAATGGCATACTTTTATGAATTATAAATTTTTCTCTTCTTCCTGCTTATTTTTTATTAATAATAATTTTTTATAGCTCTCTTGGGAAGCTCTAAAAAATTGTTTGTTTCTCCAAAAAAAATTAATCCAAGCATCCACTTATGCCTTTGCCCTGTTATATTATAGGATTTTATGTTCATGAGAATTATGACTTCTATTTGATGCATCACTCTTCATATTTCAACGGGATCTCTATTATGGTATGCTGAGAGATTGGCCTGTTTTGTTCCATTTTCCAGCGTCTTTGATGCATGGTAAATATAGCTTAATGCATATAAAAGTTGTTTCTAATAATTAAAGAGGAAACCATTTGTCTTTGTGTTTACCCTGTGAAATTATGTTGCTTTCAGCAAGCTGCAGAAGACTGCAGTAAGGCAATATGGCTTGATAAGAAGGTAAGAAAATGGGCACTCGTGGCTATGGGAAATTTACTTTCTGGTATCTTATTTCTAGTTACTATAATTTTTAAACTCCAGTAATCTCCAATCCTAGGAATGGGATCTTCCTAATGTTGTACCAATGTCTTATATCCTATCATTCTTTTGGTTTGAAATTCTGATCACACCATCTTAGCTCATAGATATATGTCATTCAAAGATGCCACTTCAATTTTCCAACATTGTTGGTGAATATAATTCTACTGAATATGAAGACTGCTGGTTTCCGCAAGTGTTTCTGCCAGGCAAACCCCCCTGGGAATCAAATTTGGAGGGTACATGCTGAAAAGCAAGGGATAAAGCTAAAATGAGATACAATGAGAAAAAGAAAACTCGAATGTATGTGGCGTTGGTATGTTTAGTTTTGATTCTAAAAACCATGTATGTGTTTGGTTTTGATGCTTCGAGTGCTTGTTGATTAGAAGTATGCAATCTGAATTTGAGTTATCCATGGAATTTATGTCATGTTAATATTTATTGTAATGCTTATAATCGGTTACTGTCTTGCTGACGTTTGTTTAGAGCTATCAATCCTAAGTTCAAAGATGAAAAAACACTTGAGTAACAGTAGAATAATCAACTAAATAAATAATTAATCATTGTTGTCCTACCCTGAAGTTTAATTTGTCATTACCATTCGGCATCCTCATTGTATTACATGGTTTTCATGGACACAAAATATTGAAAGTTGGGAAGCTGATTGAGAAAGTTCTGAGACTTGTGTGGAGCAAATTGTAAGAGAAACTTGAACCTTCATTTTTTTTAACTTCAATTTTCTCTTCTTGTTTTTGAATTAGTGCAGAGACAACTCATCAAGGACTTAGAAGCCACGACCATTGAGAACTGAGAACCAATTATAAGGTGAGATATAGTTTTAACCATAGATGACATGACAACAATCTAGGTAGTAAGACTGTTGACAGTTTAGCGGTTTTACCTAGTGGATCTCTGCAAGTTTTAAAATATTCTAACGTCCTACACAAAGGAGGAATATTGCTAATAGTGTTGGGTTCATTATTTTTCTTTAAAATATTGCTATGTTTAAAAATGCAAAGATGTTACTTGAACAGATTGTCTAGGGTGGTATAGTTGTAAGGACATGATTGAATATAAAAAAGGAGTGAGTATTCTTTTTCATTGTTATGTCATGGTTCTTATATTTTTCTTTTATATATTAAACTATATATAAATTTGGAGGAAACTTTTTTAATATTTATAAAATTATATCAACAATTTAATTAATTTTTATATTATTAAAAAATAAAATTAGCTCAAATGTTCACAATATAAACTAATTAATTTCATTTAAAATTCAAACATGATAATTATTGGCATTTTTTATTAAACCACATTTTTAATATTTAAACTAATTAATTTCATTTAAAATTCAAACACATAATTTAAAGACAAGAAAAAAAATAATTATTAACCGTTAATTATATAAAATAGAAAATGAAAAAAAATGCAAACGATCATGTCCTCATCATGTTTCCATTTTATAAACAGAAAAGGTAGATGTATGATTATCATTTATCTTTTAGATGTTAAGCTTAAACCTTTCTCTGGTTCAGGAAGTCAGATTGTTATTTATTTACTTTTTTCTGAAAATGTTACATTGTTAATTCTTTCGGTATCCATGTAATTACGTGGGTAATTTTTGTAACTAATTCTATTGTTTATTAGGGATTAATTAATTAATTGTATAAAGAGCCTTCAGTTTTTTTAAAAATAAATAATTAATAAATTGACTTCAGTTATGGGATTAGAAGATAGGAGAAAAATATTCAAAGATATGAGAGTTTTGTGTAAAGAAAAAGAGTATTTTGTATGATTGAAAACGTTAGAACTTGATAGAAAATTTAGGGCACTAACTGTAAATTGCTGCCTCCGTGTCTAACTAACTGCCATCCCTAGAAAGCTTAACATAGACTTTCTTATTGGTTAGATTGCTGACATATTCCATTGCTATTGTAAGTTGCTGCATATGTTGTCAACTTGTCATAGGGGCAATATGCTAATGGCCTACTTGGTTTAATGAAATTTTTTCTGTTGTCATAGGCAGCTCTTCCAGTAGCCTTAAGGGTGATTCTGAGAGAGATTTCTTCGATGAACTATGGGATGTCTCAGGACATGAACGATACAAAGATTGTTGGTCTCTGTTTTATTCACAGATTAATGGTGAGTTAAAAAAACTCCATTATTTTAGTTTTCTAAAATGTATTATTGCTTATATTGCATGAAGTAGTTGTGTATAATCAATTTAATCATGTGGCATTCTACAAAACGAAGGGTCAAGATTTGTGACCAAGGGGGAAAGTAAATAAGAGGATTTCCAATATTTAACAGTCACCATATATATCTTTGGTTTCTCTTTTTCAAGCCTTGCATGCTGAAAATAGAAGATTTTAATATGGAACATCAACAACATCAACAGCACCTTTAATCCAAATTAATTGGGTTCGGTGGTAGATGAACCCAATGATAAATCGAAAATAGAGCAAAAGAGAGAAACAAAGTTAAAATAAAAGAATGGTGAGAGGAAAAGAGAAAAGAAGAAGAAAATAATTAAAACAGGAAACAACTGGAACATAGAACTACTAAAGGGTTTAACCCTCCATCAGTCTTATAGCTTTTCTCCACTCCGTCCTAAGACATACCGTCCGCCAATCTAAATCTCACTCCATTAGGTCTTATTTAACTACCTTTCCCCAGGTAAGTTTTGGTCGACCTCTACCTCTCTTTGTATCCAGCTCTTGGTAACATACTCTTGTTCTGACAGGAGCATCTAATGGTCGTCTCATAACATGCCGAAATCATCTCAATCTATGCTCCCTCATCTTTTTACATACTGGTACCACTGATACCTTTCGTCGAATATCCTCATTTCTTATCTTATCCATTTTCGTATATCCGCACATTCACCTTAACATCCTCATTTCTGCTACCCCTATTTTATGCTCATGTTGCCTATGTGTTGGTCAGCATTCCGCTCCATAAAGCATTGCCGGTCTAACAACTGTTCTATAGAATTTTCCTTTTAGCTTAAGAGGAATCTTGCGGTCACATAAAAGTCCCGATGCACTCCGCCATTTCATCCACCCTGCTCTAATTCTATGACTTACATCCTCATCGATCTCTCCACCTTTTTGTAACATTGATCCCAAATATCTAAAAACGTCACTCTTGCCCAAGTAGATGCACTGTGTCTTGATCACCGTCTTTAATCCTCGAAAACTCACACTTCATATACTCCGTCTTACTCCTACTTACCTTGAATCCTTTAGACTCCAAAGTGCTTCTCCACAGTTCCAATTTTCTATTAACGCCATCTTTGGTCTCATCAATAAGTACGACATCATCTGCAAAGAGCATATGCCACGACACTTCTTCTTGAATATCTTTCGTTAGTTCATCCATCACTAAGGCAAAGAGATAAGGACTAAGAGCTGAACCTTGGTGGACACCGACCGTGATAGGGAAATACATTGATGTTCCATTACAAGCTTTCAAACATGTGGTAGCCCCATCATACATATCTTTGATTGCATTAATATACTTTAATGCTACCTTTTTCTTCTCAAGAGTCCACCATAAGACTTCCCGTGGGACTCTATCATATGTTTTCTCGAGATCTATGAACACCATATGTAAGTCTTTTTTCCTTTCTCTATACCTTTCCATCAATTGTCTCATCAGGAAAATAGCTTCCATGGTACATCTTCCTGGCATAAATTCAAATTGATTTATTGAAACCTTGGTCTCCCTCCTTAGATGATATTCGATAACTCTCTCCCACAACTTCATAGTATGGCTCATAAGTTTGATGCCTCTATAGTTTGAACAATTTTGAATATTTCCCTTGTTTTTGTAAATAGGCATAAGCATACTTTTCCTTCAAGCATCAGACATCTTGTTTGTTTGAAGAATCCTATTAAAAAGATTGGTTAACCATTTTATTGCCACATCTCCCAAGCCCCTCCACACTTCAATAGGGACATCATCAGGTCCCAACGCTTTATTATTCTTCATCCTCTTTAAAGCCTCTTTAACCTCATATGTATTAATTCTGCGCACAAATCTTCTATTCAGATCATCAGAAACGTCCTTCAATTTCACCTCACTCTTGTTACCATTTCCATTAAAAAGATTGTTAAAGTAGTGTAACCATCTTTCACTTATATCTTCATCCCTTACCAAAAGTTTTTGATTTTCATCCTTGATGCATCTAACTTGGGTGAGATCTTTACTCTTCTTATCCCTCATCTTTGCAAGTTTATAAATACCTTTTTCCCCATCTTTGCTCCCAAGATTTTTATACAAATCATCAAAAACTTTTCCTCTAACTTCTCGCACTACTTTCTTTGCATCTTTTCTCGCTACTATAAACTTTTGCAATTTTCCTCGTTAGGACATTTATGCAAAGATCTAAAGCATTCCTTCTTCTGTTTAATAGCCTCTTGCACCTCTCCATTCCACCACCATGTTTCTTTTGTAAAAACTTTGTTTCCTTTGCTTTCACCTAACACCCTCCTTCCCACATTATGAACACATACAGCCATCTTATTCCAAATTTCATTAGCTTCTCCAATAAACTCCCACGGTCCTTCACGCAACATATTTTCCATAAACTCTAATTGTTTCTCCTCCTTTAGCTTCTACCATCTTATCCTTGGATTTTGATCCTTCTTCCTCAAATTAAGAACTTTGTTGAACCTAACATCTAGAACTATCAACTTATGTTGCGTCGCCACACATTCTCCAGGGTAGACCTTACAGTCAATACATGAATTTCTATCTTCCTGTCTAGCCATAAAGAAATCAATTTGACTGCGATTTTGGCCACTATGATACGTGATAAGATGAGACTCCCTTTTCCAGAAAAAAGTGTTCGCTAGCATCAAATCATAGGCTAGTGCAATGTTCAAGACATCTTCTCCAGTCTCATTTCTCGTCCCATACCCAAAATCACCATGAATTCTATCAAAACCTCCATTGTTTTTACCAACATGCCCATTTAGATCGCCTCCTAGGAAAATCTTCTCTTCTCGTGGTATCCCTCTCAGAACCTCTTCCAAGTCTTCCCAAAAATGGGTCTTTTCATCTGATAATAATCCCACTTGGGGTGCATACACACTGAGGATATTTAAGATAAGATCCCCGACTACAAGCTTAACCATCATAATCCTGTCGTCTTTCCTTTTTACATCAACGACTTTATCTCTGAAACTTCTATCGATCATAATTCCAACTCCATTGCGGCTCTTGATATTGCCTGTGTACCACAACTTGAAACCTGTGCCCTCCACTTCCTTGGCCTTTTCTCCAACCCACTTAGTTTCTTGCAAGCAAACAACATTCACTTTCCTTCTGGCAAAAACATCTGCTAACTCCCTCAGTTTACCCGTTAATGTTCCTATGTTCCAGCTTCTCAAATTCATCTTAAATCCCTGGACTGTGTTTGCCCATCACGCTCGCCCATCTGCGTGTTGGGACCCTTGCCTTTTTGTCACCAAATCCGGGTGGAGACCTGGCGTCTTGTCTTTCGGCATGGACCCTAGCATGTTTTCACTACATCCCGGGATCGATGTAGCGCCTTTGCCTTGTGGCGAGGATCCTAGCTCTTTTTTCGATACATCCGGGGTCTGATGTAACGCGTCGCTATGACGGAAACGCCCCAACGAAATATCATAAAGGTTCATCACATAAGAATAACTAACTTTTTATGGCCGGTGCGCAACTCCTGACACCAATCCTCCTCCTTTATCCTGGCTTGGGACAGGCCATGCATGCATACACACATAGGCGGAGTTAATTTTAATATGGAACAATTAGCAAAAATATTTTAAATCTGCAATAAGAAATCATACATGTTTGGCTGTCTAAACTCTAAACTTCATTTATCTGCAAATTATCTTAATTACCACTATTCTGGATAATTGCGTTAGTCTCTTAATTAATGGCATTTGGGTATTTTGGAATTTTTGACAATTAAAATCAGTAACAGTCAGTGCATATTAGAGAGTTGGTTGTCTGATATTTTAAACTTTGAAACCTTGTTTTGACGTCGTTTGTAGGTGTAATTTTTGTTCATCATCTTTCACAAAGAAGATAAAAGACTAGCTTGCAAAAGTGGGCAGCTGAGATTGCTGCGACTGGAACATTTTCAGCTCCTTTGGGATCTGGTGGTCCTGGTGGCCTTCCTGTTCCATATATTTTTATTGGTAACAAAGCTGATATTGCTGCCAAAGAGGGTACAAGAGGAAGCAGTGGGAATCTTGTTGATGTTGCACGCCAATGGGTTGAGAAGCAGTGTTTGCTTCCTTCTACTGAAGAGCTTCCTTTGACTGAGTTTTCCTGGTAATGGGGGCCTTATTGCTGTAAGTGTCTAAACTAAAAAATTGTCAGTCTTGCAGATTTGTTTTGCACCACTTTCAATGCTTGAGATAATATGCTACCCTCGTGTTAATTAGTATGTTGTATTCAGGTCAATTTGAACAAATCAGATGTTAATGCTAATTACTAGGGAGTTTCAACTACTAGCAAGTAGCAATATTTAGTTTTGCTTGTTTTGTACTTTTCAACTACTAGAAAGTAGCAATTTTTAGTTTTGCTTGTTTTGTACTTTAAAGCTGACTGTTGCTTTTGAAATACAATGTGTTACACTTAAATATTTTCCACTTATTTTATTGTGTTTGACCATATCATTGTATATGAAAGGGTATTTTAGCTTATAGAAGGGGATGGGATTTAATGAGAACCATAAAAAAAGCATAAAAATAAAATAATCAAAAATTAAATCTAAGACTGTCATTGACTAAACCGTGTTAGAAATCCAACATTCTAAGACGGTCCTCCAAAAAATTCATCTTAAAATGGGTAATAAATTTTAAATATTCTAAGATGATTATATAACAGACCGTCCTAGAAAATCACACATTTTAGTCTTAGGTGTTTAAAAAAAAAAAAAACCAATGAAAGACGGTTCCCATTTGATTTGTACCATTCTAAGATGATTATGGGTACAATCGTTTTAGAAAGTCCAAATTTTTTTTAATTTTTGTGGATCTTTTAAGACGGTTGGCTAACTAAATTAACTTAGAATCTAACATACAAAGATGGTCTAATAACCGTCTTAGAAAGTGTGAACTTTCTAAGACGCTTGATACAAGGACGGGTCTTGAACCGTCTTCACAGGTGTTCTAGAATCATCTCAAAAGAGCTTTTGTGTAGTAATAATTAAGAATGCCAAAAAATAATGATTTTGATGTAAGTAAATTGATTATTTAGTTTAACTTGTGATAAAATTGATTTAAAAAATAATATTAAAAATAATTATTTTTATAAAAAATAATTTATGTTTAGAAATATTTTAAAATTAAGTTTAAAAGAATTGATTTTATTTAAATTGTATAATAGAATTAATTTTGAAGTATTAACATAGGTATATGTTTAAAAATTTGGTAGGTTTTGCACCTAAAATTAACACTATTTGTCTGGACAGCCATTCATTCCAGTTTTAAATCAATTCTACTTGGTGCAAAGATTAATAAATTTACAATATTGTGTATATGATCTTCCCAGTATTGCAATATTGTATCAGTTTAATAATTTGTAAATTTACCAAGTGACTCCAAAGGAAATTAATATAGAACAAATTAAAATTATAAAGTAATAAATAAACTATAAAGTTGCAACTATAATATATAATTATTCAATTAATAATTAATGACTTGTTAACAGACCCTGCATGACTGCTTTTGACTAGATTTGAATCAAGTGAAAGATCTTTTACTTAAAATGGATAATGAGAATTATTATACTTAAAATAACCTAATTAAAGTTGAATAATTCATATTATAAATAAGAAAACTATTAGTATCCGTGTGTGCATTTCCATACTGGTGATGTATCAAAAAAAATAATCTTAGCATCGTATATTTTTTTATCAATAAAGATTGATTTGTTAATTTTATTAGAAATATTAGTGAATTGAATCGACGAGTTCTTCTCCTTTCAATGTTCTCTAATTATTGGATGAACCTTATACCTGCTTACTTTATCAGAAATCTAAATTGCATTTCAGGATGTGATTGATCTTGATTGGCAGAAAACATTGCCAAAAACAATAATGCAAAATTTGTAACTACTAATATTATACTACAAAACAACAGATGAAATCTTCATGCACCAAGGTAGAGACAACTTTTTAAATTGGTTCTTTATTATTTTTCAGATCGGTTATAAGACTAAATCAACAATCAAACAACGTAAAAAGTGAGAATTTCTTAAATCGCTCTACAACATTGAATTTATGAAATAAACCTGTTTGGTTTAACGATTTTTGCACAGCCCTGGTGTGGGTGGTAATTTCATATAACACTAAGTTAAAATTTTATTACATCTTGATGGTATTTATAAGTAGTATATTATTAATACCCGGTGGAAATCCTCTTGAAGAAAAAGCAGCCACTCTGAAACACAGCAAAAGTTGTCCACGTTGAAAAACAAAAAAGTTAACATTCAGAAGTTACGTAGGCCAAAACTCAAAAGAGTGTTGTGCCTGAAGGTAACATTAATAAAATACATAAACGATTAATACGTGGAGGGGGTCCCAGATGAATTTTCATAATCATAGTATTTATTTTCAATATTCCATATCCTCTGCCCCTATTTAACATTCCATCCAATATGTTATGTTTTTTTTTTCTTTGATTTGGTTTGAGTTAGGATTCTAGATTCTTGATTCAGGAAGAATCTATTGTTAGAATTATGAAAGCATCTCTTCTTTTTCATGTATAGTTGAGTTTTATATTGAGTAAGTTTTAGAGTTTTAAACCAAATAAGAATTATTTACGTTAACTTTTTATAAAATTGATTTTGCAGGAATTAATATTATATATACTTGACTTAAAAATGGTTTAAAAGTTATTTAAGGTTTGAAATGATATTTTAATACTCAGCTTAAAAGAATTAAATTTATTTATGGTCTGTCAAGTTACTTGAAAATTATTTAGTTGTTAGTAAAATCAATAAACATTTTGTAATAATCACATTAAAAAAATAGTATAATAGAATGTTTTTTAAGACACGAGAATACTTTTAAAAAAAATTGATAAGTCCATTCCTGTAATTAATTCTATTCATCTTTGAAATTTGTTTGACTTATCTTTTTAAAATAAATTTGGTTCGGTGCAAAAAATGATTTTAAAACAGAAAAAATATAATCCCATACTATTCTTTGCCTAACATGGGATGTTAATATTTTGTTTCCTATTAAATCTAAGGTTTCTATATTTTAATTTGGAAAAATTATAATTTTCAGTCTTCAAAAGTATAATTCGGATTTTAGTTTAGCTTTTAAACTTCTTTTTTAAAAATTTAGTCCTCTAGGCTTTATTTGGAAGAGGATTTTGGAGGGGAAGGGAGGGAAGAGAAAGGTTTAGGTAGACACATCTCCTTGTTTGAGAGTTTTAATTTTCAAGGGAAAGAATTTGAAGATTTTTAAAACTCCTCCGAAATCCTCCAAAGCCTAAAAATTGTTGTTCTTCCTATTTGGAGGGTTTTTAGAAAGAAAAGTAATTAAAATTACTATCCTACCCCAATCAGTATTAATAAAATTATTATCATACCCTAATCAGGTGTAAAACATAGAGTGTATTAATTTTTAAAATAAGGACAAAATTATAAAAATATCTTGTTAACTTTCTGTTACCCTCTCTTAATATATTTTTAACTCTCAAATAAGGAGCAAGAAACTTCCATCATTTTCCTGCCTTTCCTTCCCCTCCCTTCCCCTTGAATCTCTTTCCTTCCCTTCCCCTCCTAACTCCCAAACAAAGCCTTAAGATATTTTTCCGTTAGCATTTTTTTATTAGTTGTTAGAAGTTATATTCGTGCCAATGTTGCTATAAAGGTTGTTGTTAACAATCTAAAATGAAAAAAAAAAATGAGGTGGCTAAATAAGAACAATTTACACGTTGCTATAAAGGTTTTCTATAGGTTTACTTTCAACTTGATTGATAAGTCATTGGAAAAAATACAAAAGTATCCTGCAAATAATATAAAATGAAAATTTCATGCATTTATCCATAAAGCTATTCGTGCAAATTTAAGTTTGAAGTAAAGAAGATTTTGTTTTAAATGTAATAGAGCAACAAATAAAATTATTTCTAAACTAAAAACATAACAAGATAAGGGTGAGCAAAAACACACATAATTAGTGAAGAAGAGGAACTAACTGCAAAATAAATAAAGTGTTGGAGATTTGACTATACTAAATGAACAATCTCAGTAACCACCATGATTTTCTTTATCTAATGTTTATTCTAATGTTACCTCAACCTACAATAGTGTTCTAACTATGATCTTTTATGTGAGAAAACTTAAGTTGTTTAATTCAACTTCAAATCCCTAGACAAGTCAAGCTAAATCACTTGGATTCAAAAACAAAGGTTAAACAAGGTTAACAAATGTTATTCTATCCCTATACATAACACCTATTAGAAGTTACTTTCAAATCTTAGTTAAAAAATATTTTTTAATGATATTTTAACAATGAAACATATTCATATGGTTGATCACTAATGATACTAACAAACATCCCTCCATCCCTGTATCAGACATTTATTATATGCTATATTCAAAACTTAGTTTTCAAGTATTTTTTAATGACAAAACAAAGAATTAAAGCTAAGGTAATTAAACCATAAAACAAGCAATAGCATATGAAATAAAATTGAATAAATATAAATCTTAATTACATGAGAGTAGCTTAGCACACCAATTGAAACACCCCAATAAATCACATCAGAAAGAGATGAATTCAAAGGTTATGTTAAGTATGAAATTGTATAGTAGAAGATAACTTAAAAGAATGAATTGTTATTATCTATACCAACAAGATACATCTACTTTTTGGTAACTCATTACTGAAGAACTTCATAGTTAAATGTGTTTGACTTAAAGTGATATGAGTTATGAGATAAATGACATTTTGAAAAGTTTTCTAACAAGCGTGTGAGTGAAAATAAAACTTGTTGAAAAGTTGTGAATTAATTTATGAGACAGTCATTGTTACCAAAAAACAGCCAAAACAGATCACAATTTTGGAGGGGGAGGGGGGCGGAAACTAAGACGACATTCATACTTGGGAAGTCGTATCAAAATATGCATAATTTTTCAATGGTATACTGTATAATTTATTTATTTTAATTCATGAACGTTAGTTTGTTAATTATGTTAAAAATATAAATTGGAAGACTTGGATGCCCAACCTCTTCCTCTTTTCATCCTTTCAAGTTTCCTTTTCCCAATCATTAAACCAATATTATATCTAGAATTGCTCATGGATCTAGTTAGATCACTTTTGGGAAAAAATGAAATATAAATTAAGACGTTAACATTTACATCATAAATTAACTTTGGGCACAGCAGGCATACAATGATTATAGGTGTTAAAACCCAATTTTGTCTTATTTCAAAAGTTTCAGCTTTCTTGTGTTTATTTATTTGTTTGTTTTTTCTTCTTTCCTTTCTTTGTAACCGGTCTGACATAACAAAGGGTACAAAACACAATATGATAAAAAAAAAAAAAATGTATTCACTTGCATCCTACCAGTGCAACTGTGAACTCTCATCCACGACATTTGCATTTTGCGTGAGCCCCCATGTGGTTTCTTCAAATTTCATCTCTTATTCAAACTAATGAATGCTAGCTTGAAAGTAACCTTGAAAAGCATCATTTAGCTTTTGACGTCGACACAGAGTTAAATTTTATAATGTTAATCTTCAAATAAGTTTAATTGACATAAAAATAACACTGACAACGAATATAACCAATACTAATAAAATAGAAAATAATAGAAACTAATAGTATAATCCTAATAATAATAAAAAAAAACATTATCACAATAATAATATAATAGTCTAAAATAAAAAACAGTAGAAAAATAATATCATAAAAACGAATACAATAAAAGTATATATTATAAAATTTGATATTATAATAATTAAAATAATATTACAAAATAAAAAGATAAAAATATTTGCACTCGATAATCAACTTTGCATGAGTCCAAAGCGCGGTGAACGGCAGCATTAGTTAGTAATCATCACGAATATTTTATAGCATTCCATCCAGAGAGGAAGGCCATAGTTGACAAACTTTCTAGGAGGAAATCCATTTGATAGCATTTAATGGCGAGTTCCCTTATATATATCCTTGCCCTCTATATTCTCCTTATAGCTCAATCTAACATCACACAGGATGATCCCACATAAATAAAAAAATTGAATAAATATATTGAAGAAAAAAATGAAAAATAATAAAAAATTTGATAGTTGTTGTGTATGCTTTTTGTATTGAATTTGCACAACAATTATTTTGATTTTTCTCATTTATCACTTAGTTTGATTTCAATAAGTTAGAAATTAGTGTTTCTTTTAAAATTTTAGTTTAATAAAGTTAATTTTAATGAATCATTAGTTTAGTTGAGTTTTGTAAGAGTTTTGGTACATCAATAAGGAAGAAAGAATCTTTGGACTAATGAAGCAATGAGCTTAGCACACCTGTGCGAGCTTAGCGCATCAACATTCCTACATAGTGGGCAGTATGTATCATTAAGAACCACATTTCTCCTACTTAAGTTCCTTTTAGTAGGCAATCTATCCCCAATTAGTCTCCATGCAAAGCATAAAGCTTTAAGAGGGGCTTTAATATTCCATAGATCCTTCTACACTTCACTTTGATTCCACAGTGTTCTTTCCGAATAGAGGAATGAATAGGCACTCCCTACTGTATACAAACTGCTCGAATCAGCCTCCCACATCCAGGCATCAGGCTGCTGTGGGTTTATGCCTAGGTCGCGTATATCTTCTAGAAATTTCACAGCAGACTCTACTTCCCCATCCATAAAAAATCTCCTCCACTGAAGTTGTCATTCCCAGCCCAATTCAGTTTGTATTCCCATCTGCTGGATATAGTGGTGTTGTTGGTTGGAAATCTGGAACATGCGTGGATATTTGTCCTTCAGGGTCATTCCCTCATTCTTCCAATCATCTTCCCAAAACAAAGTTTTTGACCCACAGCCCACCTTCCATCTTATCCCTCTTTTAAAACCACACCCACCCTCGTTAGGAAAACATGTTAAACACAGATCCCTCCACCATATTGATTCTCCACCACACCTAGTAGGACCTGCCATATTTCTCCAGCTACCGTATTTTGAAACCAACACTTTTACCCATAATTCTTCCTGCTGGTGATACAAATTCCAGAGCCATCTCCCAAGTAAGGCATGGTTAAAAGCAGATAGATCCTTAATACCCGAACCACCAAACTCTTTGGGTTGGCAAACCAAGTCCCATCTAACCCATGCAATTTTTCTCTGATTTGCACTACCACCACCCCACAGGAATGTTCTTTGGATTCTGACCAGTCTATTTAACACCTTCTTCGGAGCCCTGGAAAAGGAGAATAAGAAAATAGGAATAGAGTTAAGGACTAACTTAATCAAAGTGACCCGCCCCCCGAAAGAAAGGTATTTTTGTTTCCACGAAGCTAACTTTCTCTCACACCTCTTAACTAAGGGATCCCACATCTCATAGCTTCTTGGGTTCGCCCCGATAGGAACGCCTAGGTATAGGAAAGGTAAAGCTGTATGCAATTAAGGTATGTAGTCGCATAGGTAGACCACTGTTCATCCACCCCAAACACCCTGAATCTACTCTTAGCAAAGTTAATTTTCAGCCCATACACCATTTCAAAACCCCTCAACATAACCTTCAGAGTTCTGACATTTTTGGCCGATGCTTTCCCAAAAAATATAGTATCATCAGCATATTGCAAAATGCTGATATCAACCAAGTTCTTCCACCTTATAGCCCTCAAACATGTCCTTTTGCAATGCTTCTCTCATCAGCCCGGTAAGACCTTCAGCTACAATATTGAACAATAATGGATTGCCTGAGACCACGTTGTGGTGTGAACTCAGCAGTAGGACTTCCGTTCACCAATACAGAAATAGAAGCAGATTTTAGGCATCCTTCAATCCAAGCAATCCACTTTGGTCCAAAACCCATCCTTCGCATCATGTAAATCAGAAAATCCCATCTAACTGAGTCATATGTCTTTTCGTAATCCACTTTGAACACAAGGCAGCTTCCATTGGCCCTTTTTGCCTCATCCACAACCTCATTAGCTACAAGCACACTATGTAACAGCTGTCTCCCTTCAATAAAAGCTGATTGACAATAATCGATAATGTGCGGCATAACCTTCTTCAATATGTTAGGTAATACTTTAGCCACTATTTTGAACACACACCCTATGAGGGAAATAGGCCTGTAATCGTTCAGGCCTTGTGGATCAGGGCCCTTTGGGATCAAGGCAATAAAAGAGGCATTACCACCCTTAGGAAATACTCCGTTAACAAAGAATTCGTCCATGAAACGAAGGAAATCAGATTTTATGAGCTCCCAAAATTCTTTGATGAATTTAAAATTAAAACCATCTGGCCTAGGACTCTTGTCACTGCCGCATGCCCAAACTGCCACCTTCACCTCAGATGCATCAAAACGTGCCGTCAGGGAATGGTTATGTTGTTGTTCAATGGTCTTAAAAGTAACTCCGTCCATGTTTGGAGTCACCCTTCCTAATGCTTCAAATCTCCTTTTGAAAATAGTCAAGTTTCAGCTTTGACTCTGAATGGTTCTTCAGTCCAACACCCATCAGCCATCACTCCTTTCAACAGATTATTTCTGCGCTTCCAATTTACAGTTATATGAAATAACCTGGAGTTACAGTCCCCCTCCTTAATCCATTTGGTCCTGGCCTTTTGTCTAAGCAATGAAGCATTTGATATGACCGCAGACCAAAGGTCCTCCTGTAGCTATTTTCTCCTCTTAATCTCATCAGTATTCAGCTGCCTATCATCAGCTTCAAATTCAATCTTATTAATCTCCTCCTCAATGTTCTTCCACTTCTCCTGCGTATTTCCAAAATGCACTTTATTCCATTTTTTTCAACTTTTGTTTCAGTCTCTTAAGCTTTTCTTTTAAAACATATCCCCCCCATCCATAGATCGAAGTAGAGTTCCAGCAATCCCTCACAATCTGTTTGAAGGACTTATCCTGCAACCAACAGTCCGGAACTCTGAATGGCTTCGGGCCCCAATCCACAGAAGATCTCAATAGAACAGGGCAATGATCAGAAAAATTACGATCCAGTATAATCTGGGTTGTGCCTGGCCATTTATCCAACCAATCAGCAGAAACAAGGGCGCAATCCAGCCTACTCTTAGCAGTCCCATTGGGTCTGTACCAAGTAAATTTACACCCAAGGCAAGGCACGTCATCCACCTCTAGGTCAGCAATCCATTCATTGAACTCCATCAAGTTACCTTTGTCTACACCTCTCTGACTGATACCCAGGCGCTCATAGGGTCTTCTAATATTATTAAAATCACCAATTATGCACCATAAGCCCGCCACGTTTGGATTCCTCAACTGCCTGATGCCTTCCCATAGATATCTTTTCTGAGAGGCCTCACATGGTGAATAGACATTCACTATTGTGATTTTAGTATCATCTGCTGCCCACTTTCCTTCCAAATATAAAAACCCACCACTTCAGTTTAAAATTTATATATTAAAAATATTCTATTAAAAAGGTTAGAATATATATATATATATATATATATATATATATATATATATTATTTCATCATATATATGGGATTAGTTTACCACACAGGGAAATAGAAATTTAAAAAATGTTATTTGAAGAAGTAATCAATTTTCCTATTGACCATACTAAAGGTTATAAGAAATTAATAACTCTGATTTTAGATACCCTCCTCAAACTGAAATTTTGTGAAGCCACTTTATATAGATCCACTCACCGAGAAATCTAATCCTTTCCCCAAAATTCTATATATGATATGATACATCCTTGCATAGTATATTGCCTTCATGCATAATATACCTAGTCAATAGTATCCGGCTCATATTCTGCCGAACTCATCCAATTTTCAGTTGCAAGGCAAAACACACCCCAAAAAAATATGAATAATCGTATTTGTACAATTTTCTTTTATAATTCTTTGTACCATAAATAGATAAGAACAAAACAAAAAGAAGTGTACGTGAAATAAGATGAAGAAAATATATTAAAAAAAAGAATAAAATAGTTATTCAGACCATGTAAATTTATAATATTGTCATAGAAGATTAATGTGAATTATGATAATTTTTATATTTTTACTTATCATCATCACCTTATTCTACACAATTAACTGATGGGACGGGACCAATAGAACCTCGCTCGTGTTCCAAACTAATCTTATGTAACATAACATTGTAGGTGAAAATGTGAGCAATTGAAAAGTTGGAAAATCTACTATTATTTTTGTCTTTGGTGGACAAGATAACTTGAGAAAAGATGGGTCAATACCAACTGCAAGAGTTGGGTTGAGTGAGCAATAAACTCAGGTTTCAAGCATGAGCGAAAGAGAAATGGGGCTGAAGTGGAGGGAAAGAAATGTAGATTACATTCTAGCAGGATAAAATGCCAAAACTCAAAATCCAGAAGCAACCCTGCAGCTATGCTTAAAAATTCAAGCTTTCCAAGTTTATGTGTGCAAACTTACGTTCACGTCCCTCTCATTGGAATTGAATGAAACCCCACTCATTAACAAAATTTAATCCAATATACTAACCAACAATATATCACCAAACTCCAAAGTGTTCATACTTCACGATGAACAAAATTTAAACCTCCTAAAGTTTCAAGTTATATGTCATGAAGCCAAAAGGTGCAAATGAAGGAAATTTAAAACTGAAAGTTGAAAAAGATAGTAAAAAGAGAAAACATGCCAACTAACAGAAAAATAAATTCCTTCAGAGTTCATACATTTTTGACAAACAAAATAAGTACTAATCTTTACAGTAAAATAAGTACCAAGATATCAAATGAAGTTTTGGATGTCAGATTTTAAATGACACTGATTTCAACTCATTCTAATACCTTAACTCCAAATGTGTGTGGATTGTTTGCCGTCCCAAAAATTTTAACCAATACAAATAATAATTATACTTTAAATAATAATATATAACTAACACTAATTGGATGATGACCTCAAACTGATAACAGTTAAGAAATTATTTAAAAGAATTAAGTTGAAATACCTTCACTCCACAAAGTATAGGATCGTTACTGATCAAGTCAATCAATGGTGGGCTACTTAGAGGGGTTCCTGTTGTCAACAAGTCATCTTCTATTGGAGACTGATAACAACCAGGGAGAGGAAATAAGAACAAAAACATGTATCAGTCTACAGAAAAAATAGAGAAATAATGCGCTATATATAACCTGCTACTCCGATTTTACCCTTGATTTCAAATATAATACCATTTATCAGCACCAATACGGTTATTATCAACAAAACATGGACATGACCAACAAGGCACACCTAATGCAGGAAATAGATCGAGAAAAAAAACCATTTGGTGGAAGATTTGATCAATGATCACATTTTGGTGGAAGATTGCTGGAGGCTTTGTTTTTTGTTTTGCATGAAAAAAAACCATTTTACAGTGTCTGCATCCACATCTCATAAATAACACCACCAGAAAATTAAAGCTAGGAAGTAATTAATCAATAATATAAATTATAGTATATAGTTTTCAAATGCTATATCAGCCAACACGGAGTTCCAGTACCTTAACTAGTTATTAACTTGACAACCGAGACTTTCCTTTATAATGACAAGAGGTAAATTCATTTAATAAATTTATACAATAATTTTTATATTATTATTTTTTATCTTTTTTTACATCAGTTATCTTAAATCTCTTTTTTATTTATAACCTTTTGTATAAATTTCTTCTATAGATCCAGTTTCTCTTATGACAAAGGAATGATTATCTTTCTAGCTATCTCTATTGTATAACTTTTTGTGTAACAATTTTGTATCAATAATTCAACATAATTTATTTTAAAAGGACCATTATCTGAAAGGCTATGTACAGAGACAGAAGCAGAGGCAGTGAGAGAGGGATGCAAACCAAGCCACACAATGAGGACATGAACAACCCCTCAAATAATATATCAACTAAATAGGTCTGGACCATGGAAAATAAGATTCCTAATGAATGAATGTAAGTAAATTCATTAGTTTGCTAGGTCCATCTTACAAGTTTCAAAAGGATTTTAGTACTATATATGTTATATTGTTACATCTCGTATTTCTTATTTTAGTAATTAAAATTACATAAACAACTAAAAAGCCAAAAGATCAAACTATAGATGTTTAGAGAATTAGATTTTCAGTTAGGAGTCTTCTAATATCAATTCAAAAAGTAAATTTGAAAGGGAAAAAAAAAATCTCTTGTTTAATTTTCCGTTGGGTTCAATTGTAATTTAATTTTCCTTAATTATCAATTTAAAAATGAAAAAAATATAATCACCATTACAGACTCGGTTTATAAAATGAAATCTAATGTTTTGGATGTGAATTGATAAAAATCAATTTTGAATCAACGTGAATTTTAGATCAGTTAAGAGAAAGGCCTTAAAAGATGTTGAAATAAAAGGGCACTTAATACCAAAAGGATGGTGTGTGTTTGCAAATTTTAGATCAGTTCATCTAGATGACATAAACTATGAATGTCCATATCAATTCAATCCTTGGAGGTGCCAAGTAAGAGAAATCCCCTCTTCCTTAGTTATCTGTTAGTTTCTTTATGCTTTGCTTGTATGCAATTTATTTAGCATAAGTGATGGATTGGTGAACTTCAAGACAAAGACAGGAGCAGTTGCAATTTCACTCCTTTTGGAGGGGGACAAAGGCTGTGCCCTGGCCTTGACTTGGCCATTTTATCTGTATATCATACTTAAAATATATATATCTGAAATTTGATTTGATCTAATAATCAAGATTCATGATTTGCATGAAAGCAAAGCTTCCCCTTTATCCCATAATTTTACTCATAGCTTGATCACTAGCTGTAATTACATGCGAAATGTATTTATGATTGTAATTCTGTTAGTTCATGTGCTAATGTAATGATTAAGTTTCCAAAAATGTATTTATGATAGTAATTTATGTAACCAAAAAATGTAAAGTTATGTTTAAAATTGGTTTCTTCAGGCTTCGACACATAGGCCAAATTCATAATTTTAGAGCCTAAACCAGAGTACTTGGCTTTCAAGTCTCAAGAAGCATTAGTGAGAAGAAAATATATATCTCTTCCTTCTAAGAAAGAAGCTTTTAATTTCACTATTTGACCTGATTCTGAATTTTGGGCGAAAACATAAGTAGCTAATTTTTCTAAACTGCATGATCCTTTTTTAATCAACAGGCGAAAACAAATATCTGAAAACAAATATCTAAAAGGGAAGTTTCCTCCTCACTGTAGCATTTTCACAAACACCTTATGGGAAGTTAAAAATGGACTGGATAGTATTTTTGAAGGCATACATCACCTTACACACACCAGCAACGGGGTACGAATCACCTACTCAAAACAAATTCTATTGAAATACAATAACGAGACTAAACAAAGAATGAAGATGAGAAGCAATACCTTTTTCAATTCCTCCAATGCAGTCATAAAAGCTTTCAATTCCCAAATTTAAAACACCTCATTTTGTATCTGAGTAAGGGGGAAAGGGGAAGAAGAAGAAGAATGAAGAGAGAAGTTTGTACCTTAGCTGAGAGCGGAAGTGAGTGGTGGAATTAGGGAGGGAAGGGAGTGGGTGTTGCAGCCTTCGCGCTTTCACCTCTCTCGCTCGCACACTACCAGAAACAGAGAGAAACAAAGCGAGGGTGAGCGGTGGCAGCTTTGACGGTGAGAGAGCTAGGACACTTCCATGGCGGCTCTGTAAGGAAAGCCATGGGACATCCAACCTATTTGGAACCTAAAGGATTAGATATTTGTAAAAATTAATTAATATAATAAAAAAACTCAAATTTTTACAATAACCTTATTGTTACCGACAGGTTTATTTTCCTTCGGAGACATTGCATGGGAAATAAGTCTTTTTTTGTAGTGCTTCAAATTCTGACTTTGATCTTTCCTCTATTGTGTTTCTGTATGTAAAAGTGTATCTTTATCACTTCGAAAGCCTCTCTTTTTAATCCTTCCACGTTCTCCATTAATTAGGATAATAAAATCCTTTTTTTTCTTCTTTTTTTATCAAATATCTTTAAATTTGGAAATAGAATAATTGTGGCGCTGATCGCATGACATGTTCGACTCTAAGGTTCTTTGAGAGGTTTTCTGGCGCTATTAGCGCAAAGTATGGACACTATCCGCGTGGATTATTCGAACTAAAAGCTTGATGTTGACGTGACCCGCGCAGAATATGGCGCAATTAGCGTGAACCATTCGAGCTGAAGGCTTGATCCTGGCAATATGACGCTAACAGCGTGTAATAACCCTGCATGTTGGCGCGGACGGCGCCAGGTCCCGCGCGGGTAGCGCGGGGACCCCTTCAGCAAAAACCTCTGCAGGAGGTGCGGCGCTGATGGCGCCAGGGCTGGCGCTGGTAGCGCCAGACCCACTGGAAGGTGGCGCTGAGGGCGCCAGGCCGGCGTTGGGAGCGCCAGGGTCCAGGGAGGTTCACGCTTGGAGCGCCGTTGGTGGCGCCAAGAAACCCAGCGGGCGCGATTGGCGCGGGGTATGGCGCTGAACGCGCCAGAGGTTTGGGAGTCCGGTGCCAGTAGCGCGGGGGCCAGCGCTGATGGCCCACAAGTTCTGCAGCCGGTGCTGATAGCGTGGAGTCCCACGCTGATCGCGCGGGAAGGTCGGTGCTGACTCTATTTAAAGGGGAATTGCATTTTTCAGAGGAGAAAACCCTCCTCCTCCTTCCCCACGACCCCAACTGCCATTAGAGACCTCCCCAAGCTTTCTATGACCCTATATCTTGGCCTAAACACCTTCCTATAGCTTTTGATCTTGAGAGAAACCCTTGAGAGCGTAAATCCTTCATCCTTTGTGAGCAAATCCCATTTCCTCAGAGAAACCTTAGAGAATCGCGGTTTGGCGAGGACCCAAGGCCGGAGAAGGACTCTGGAGCTCGTGGAAGCTGTCCTGCAACCTTCTGGGTCGCCACTGAGGTAGGAAACGTGTGTTTCTGCGTTTGATTTGAGATTTGGGGTTTTCTTGTGAATAGTGACCCATTTGTGATAGGGCTAGAATTAGCTCTGGGTCCAGTTGAGAGAAGTGTTTAGAATGATGAGTAGATGAAGGATTAGCTTTCAATTTGTGATTTGGAGAACGTTGGTTTTGGCTCTAGGATAGGCATGTGTGACTTTGATTAAGTCACTTGATCTGGAACATGCAAGAGCCTAAGTGATGGGCTTATGGCGCCTGTGAGGCCATGGGAATGGAGTCTACTGGATTAGACTGTTCAAGCCCTGAGAAACCCTGTGGTTATGGGTTGTGTGAGCTGAGAAGCTCAGTTGGATGGCTGAGGCTGAGTCTGTGGTGACTCTGAAGCTATGTTTGATCTGTGCTAGACCACTGATGGTCTATGAAGAGGCTTGTTGTGTGACGAGCCTGAGGAACCTAAGGTTTGACCTGGGTTGGTGGAGAGGATTATGATTCCTTTCCCTGAGGCAAGAGTGACTGCCTGATGAGCTTATGTGTTGTAGATATGTTGAATGGTCTGTAATGTGCTTTTGTGTGCCTTGTCAGGGCTTGACACTTCGAGTGTCAATGAAGCAGACCATCAAGCCAGGAGCAGAGCTGTGAAGCACGGCTAAGAGGTAAGCTCATCGTCCTGGAGATTTGTCCCTTTTCCTTTGTTTGCCACCCTGATGGGTGATGAAATGCATGCCATGCTTGTGTGAGCATATGTATATATGTGTATGTGGGCATGCTGTTTGGATTTGAAGGCCATGTAACCTATATGTTATGATAGATGCTATGGCCTAGTGTGTGCTAGGCTGAAATGGTAAACCCCAGGATAAACAACGAGAGGTGTGAGAAGGCCTTGAGCCTTTGATTGATGACCATTGAGGTGCTCAGTGTTGGAACCTATAAGGTACTGCGATGGTATCGGGCTAGCTGAGGTTCCCTAGCCAGTGGAAGAGTCTGTGGACTCCCTGGAACGGCTGGTATTCCATGGGAGGTGCCACGGCTCTCCAGTTAAGTTCTAAGGACTGTTGAACCTGTGTGGAGGTTCTTCCTTAGGCATTTGAGTTGAAAGACCTGAGTGATGGTGCTCCCTGTGTGGAATGACTCCTCATGCACTTGTGGATAGGTAAAGCCCTGTGGATGGTGCTCCCGTAGTGGAATGACCTCCCAGGCAAGTGATAGTGACCTGTGGATGGTGCCTCCTGTGTGAGATGACTTCCCAGGTAGAGGAAAGCCCGTGGATGGTGCCTCCGGAGTGAGATGACTTCCCGGGTAATGGTATGACCTGTGGATGGTGCCTCCGGTGTGAGATGACTTCCCAGGTGGTGAAAAGTCCTGAGTGCTGGTGCCTCCTGTGTGAGATGACGCCTTAGGCCAGCAGTGGAAGTCCTGAGTGCCGGTGCCTCCTGTGTGAGATGACGCCTCAGGCCAGTGATGGTGAAAGCCCTGAGTGACGGTGCCTCCTTTGTGAGATGACTCCTCGGGCCAGTGTTGGAAGTCCTAAGAGACGTGTGCCTCCTGAGTGAGATGAACTCCCTTAGGCATGTGAGCTTTAGTCCTGTGGATGGTGCCTCCTGAGTAAGATGACTTCCCAGGCAGATGGTTTAAGTCCTAGAGGGTTCCAGGCCAGTTAGTGACAGATATGGGATGAGCCATATCCGGATATGTGAAGTCCTGAGTGATAGTCCTCAGGCATGGTTTGATGTGAGACGAGGCGTCTCTGATGTTAACAGTGTCTAGTGGAAGACACTGATGGTAAGGTACCTCTAGGAGACAGGCTGCGAAAGCCAAAGTTAGATGGCTGGACCAGGGGTAAGTTGTCAACCCCTGAGAGATGGCTCTAGGAGCCAGTGAGAGGTGTAGACCTCACATGCCATGGGCATCCCATGTTGTGATCCCAAATGGCTGGGAGTATGTGTATGAGCTGAGAATGTATCTCTAGCTCTTTTCTCTGTTTATTTCTTATGTCTCGGTGGTGAAATAGGGTGAGGGAGGTTTTCCCAGGACCCTGAGTTTGTTGAGACGTATGTCTCACCCTGTTTGGGGTTTGGGGTTTTCAGGTGCTACTTCTGGAGCAGAGAAGCGACCTCAGGGCAGGAGGCCTAATGAAGATGTCAGGCTGGAGGAGGCTGCAGTGGAAGATCGGAGCTGAGCTTCCAGAGTGGGAGCTGGTCTTAGGTCGGTTAGAGACAGGGTGGGTGTACACTCGATTTCTGTACATATTTTATAAATGACCGCCTGTGGTCATGTTGTTGAGTATGTATATGTACAGTTGTTGAGATTGTATAAGTTATGTTCCTCCTGAGTATATCTGTATAAGTTATGTATCTGCCTATTATGTGTATGTTTTATCTGGATCAGTGTTTGTTGTTTTATACTTTGGTTGTGTCTTAAATTTCATACATAATGTAATCAAGAAAAACGATCATGTCGCTTCCGCACACCGCTTTTATAACGCTATTAGGGTGGGTTTGGTATCATTAATGTTAGCACGTCCGGGGTGTTACAGGTCGAGAGGTTCAGTCCTTTCCTTTTTGTTTCTTTTCTCCTCTTTTTGACTTTGAAATAATAAAATAATAATAAAATGAGATAAAAACAAATAAATAAATAAATAAACTTACCTAATTCTAACCTATATTGTTAATTATTGATTTAATTATAACTAAATTAACCCTAAAAGTTAAGATGTGCTAGCAGCATATCACTCATCCAACCACCCCAAAAATCTCAAAGATTTGAACCACTTAGCTCCCACATTGACATTAATGCATGTGATGATGACACGTATGTTTCCCCATTGGTGGCCTTGCAAGTCACGTTTTTTCCCAACCATGGCCTTTGCATCGCCATCACAAATTCTCACGTGATCATGGATGGTAGGAGTAGCTGTTGTTTCATTAAGTACTGGTCAAGTATTTGTTGAAGTGGTGGAGCTGACTTGACACCACCGTGCTTTGATAGGGAAGTGTTGAAGGACACTAAGGGACTCGAGGCAATCTTCTTAAGAGATTACTTTGAAGAGAGGTCAACTTGGAAGGACAAACTCAAACTCATTGGTTAAACTCTTAATCATCATGAAGACTATGTTAAGGCAACAATTTCCTTTGGAAGAGATGATATGCAGGGCATGAAAAGATGGGTGCTGAATCAGTTGGAAGAAAAAGATGAATTGATGAAAGCGCCACAAAATCTACCAATGTTCGCGGTTACATGTGGTTTCATGTGGGCTAGTTGGGTTAAAGCAAAGTATAGACATGATGATAATAATGATGAAGATGAACAAGAGATCGTGAAAGAGGAGTACTTTCGTTTTGCAGCAGATTGTAAATATCGTTTTGAGTACCCTATACCAGCAACATACATTGGAAATTGCTGAACTAGATGTCATGTAGTGTTGAAGAGAAAGGAGATAAAGGGAGAAGGTGGTTTTGTGAAGGCAGTGAAGGGCATTGGAAGGGCAATAAGTGATATGAAAACTTGATATGAACCAATATGGGGTTCATTGTTTTTACGGATCGTCCTTGAAAAGGCTTCTTGTTAAAAACATAAGAAAAAGGTGCACACCAATTGTTTGACGAAAAGAAATAAAGATAAAGACAATATGAAGAAAAGTGCAGAGCAAAAATAATGAATTTAACATGAACAAGATGTTAAAAAAAGATAAAATAAAAATAAAAAGGCGGGGAAGACAAGAAATGATAGAAGACGCCACACCTTATGAAAAGTGATAAGTCCCGTGGGGATTCGCCACAAAGATTATAGAAACCTTTTATAAGAACCAATGTTTGGTCCAATTAAGAACCCAAGAGGAACTTCCTCTCACACACTTTTAAAAGTGTAAAGGTTTTTATTCAATTCAAAGGTGAATACATAAGACAAATGAATGGCTATTTATAGTCAACAAGTGGTGTCTCTCTCCTTTTTCTCTCCAATGTGGGACTTCAGTCACATATTCCTTATACTAAAAAAGTGTAATTCGTGCTGAACTTTATGTCTTATTTTCATCATCATAGATGCAAAATTTGGACTTGAGACTAGAAATACAATTTGTAGGGAATCTTTAGAGCTTTCAAACGCATCAAAGAACGCCTAAAACAGATATCTAAAACTCAAGTTATGTTCAAAACATTGGAGGTATCTAGGCTCTTCACTCATTAGTCTTTGGTCCTCATCATGCTCCCCTTCTTTAAAAGAATTCGTCCTCGAATTCAGATTTCATGATCTACATAAAAAGGACTTATGTTAGCAATATTAAATGTGACATGTACCCTATACTCACCATGGAGGGCAACTATGTATGCCTTGTAAATGATCATCTCCAAGATTTGGAAAGGTCCATCTCGTCTAGGCAAAAACTTTGATTTCCTTTGGATAGGGAACTTTTCTTTTTTCATATAGAGCCAAACCCAATCTCCGAGTTTATAAACAACTCTTTTTCTCCCTTTGTTTGCTTGTTTAGCATATTGCTCCATGTTTTTCTCAATCTGTGCATTTACTTTTTCATGGAACTTAGTCACAGATTTGGGAGTAGACCATTCTCTAATAGCTTTTGTGTTTGTTTCATCCACTTGGACTCCTTTGGAACTTACCAAAAACCCTTTTGGCAGCAACTCCTCAACTTATTTTTGTAACTCTTGTGTCTCATGAGGGTTGGACCAATATGCGAGTCTATTGGGAAAAGAGACCTCCAACAGAAAATTCATTTGGTGTACAATTCCCCTTAATGGAGGTAAACCGGGTGGGACACTCTTTGGAAACACATCTCCAAATTCCTGCAAGAGAGGATTAACAACACTAGAAAGAGGGTTAAAGTTAAAATTCAAATACAAGTTATTGTACACACAAATGTACATTTCTTGTTTTGCCAAACATGTTCTCTTGATATCACTTTCCCTAGCAAATAAGTTTTCTATCCTTCTCTCAAGCATAAGAGTTTGGTTTTTATCACGTTTTTCATTTTTAGCTTTAGAAATCTTTTTTCCTTGTTCTCTTTTTATTTTCAAAGTAACTTGATCTTGGCACACCTTTTTAGGAGAAAGTGGTACAAGTGTTATTTTTTGAGAATCATGAGAAAGAAAACTTGTTAGTAAAATCATCATGAATAGCATGCTTATCAAATTGCCAAGGCCTTCCAAGCAAAATATGGCCAGCCTCCATAGGCACAACATCACACAAAACATCATCCTTGTACTTACCAATGCAAAAACTTACCATCACTTGTTGATTAACAACCAACTCACCATTCTCACTTAACCATTGAAGCTTGTATGGACGCGGATGAAATTTGGTACTAAGATTGAGTTTGTTCACCAAGCGAGTGCTTGCCACGTTGGTGCAACTTCCCCCATCTATGATTAAGGAACACACTTGCCCTTGAATGACACATCTGTTAGATTGAGGGGGAGCTTGATGAATCAAGTGATGCAAGATCAAGGTTTTGGCTTTCAACATGCATTCAAGATGGATCATTCAACATGAATCAAAGCCTTGAAGACCTTTGTGATTAAATGTAAAGGAATGAAATGCATCATGGTGATCCAAGCATTGTTTGCATCTCTTTAGCATTAAAAATCACATAACTTATG
>PYAF01001054.1:282930-299998 GCA_007407185.1 Glycine tomentella
TTCTAGGTTTGAGGAAGAGGAGTGTTGTAAGTACAGCTGAGTGGTGGCTCAGGCTGGGTTTCTCCTAAGGATCTCTGAACTTCTTCTGGGATTGAGGAAGAGAAGCGGGTAGGGCTTCTAAGGATCTCTGAACTTTCTCTGGGTCTGAGAAAGAGGAGTTTGTAAGTACAAACTGAGAAGGGGTTCTCAGTTTGGGTAGCTTCTAAGGGTCTAATAGGTGTATTAGATTGCTGAACTTCTTCTAGGTTTGAAGAAGAGAAGTTTTGTAAAAGCTTGTAAGAAAACATTTACAATAGTGGAATTCTACTCAGGGTTTGAGTAGAAAACTGGACGTAGCCTCATAGGTTTTGAGGCAAACCAGTATAAATCTCCTGTGTTGATTTATATTCTGCAGACATTTTAATTGTGCTTGAACTCTGAACTGAATCTATTAGTATAATCAATCTTGGATTGTTATTGTTTAAAGACAATTTTTAAAGGCATATTTATAACTCTGATTTTAAAACTCTGTTTTTGTACAAAGAAAAGTTTTAATTTTCCGTGATAAACCAATTCACCCCCCCTCTTGGTTATTTGTAAGTGTTCTTTATTTTCACAACATCTTGTGTGGAAGATGTTTTCTCTTTGGCTTTGGTCATCAACCACAATTTGTTTTCCAAGAGCGTCCTTACCATTAACAAGTCACCTTCTGGAGCATAAGCTTCACAATCATCTTCCTCTTCACTTGTAATTGTTTTTTCGGGGCATGAGTCACTAGAAATGTGCCCATTATCCCTTAACACCATTACACACTTATTGGGGCATTGTGAGGCAATGTGCCCATTCCCCAGGCACTTAAAACACTTGATGTTCCTAGCTTTTTGAGTGACAGAAGAAGAAACATTATTAGTAGAAACCAAAGGACTAGAGTTTTTAGAGATTTTACCTTCCTTGGCCCATGCAGGTGGATCTTCTTTGGGTTGTCTATCTTTCCAAGAGGAATGGTTGAAGCTTGAAGAAGATTTTCGGTTAGAATACCTCCTTTTGAGTTGTTGCTAAACTTTGATCGATTGATGGACTAAGTCCCCAAGCTCGACATAATGTTGTAACTCGACAACATCTTGTATCTCTCTATTGAGCCCATGTAAGAAGCGTGCCATGACAGCTTTCAGTTTTTCAACAACATTTGCTCGCACTATAGCAACCTCCATCTCCTTATGATACTCATCCATACTTAGACTCCCTTGAGTGAGTCTTTGGAGCTTATTGTGAAGCTCCCTATGGTAATGGGGAGGAACATATCTTTTTCTCATCATTACTTTCATCTCCCTCCAAGTATTCACCGGTTCATCTCCTATTCTCCTTCTCTCCTTTTGTAATTGGTCCCACCAAATTAGAGCATAGTCAGTAAATTCTATGGCTGCCAACTTCACCTTTTTGTCTTCTCTATAGTTATTGCAGTCAAAGATTTGCTCTATTTTCATCTCTCACTCCAAATAAGTCTCGGGTTCATTCCTCCCTTGAAATTTAAGTATTTTAATTTTAACCCCATCAAGTCCTTCATCCCTCTCATTTCTCCTCCTAGGTTTCTTCTCTATTATTTTCTCTATGTCTCCTTTCATTCCTTCGCCTATCCTCATGCCTCCTAGGACTCTCTCTCTCTTCGTCTCCACTATCACTCCTTTGAGTGGAGGTTCTAGACCTACGCCTTTTTCTTCTATCCATCCTCTCCTCCATCCACCGATTGTGCTCTAACATTTGAGCAAATTGATTGGTCAATTCGTCTAGGCGAGCTTGTATTGCATCAACTCTAGGGGTGAGAGGGATATTAGAATCACTAGTCATCATATAGTAGTATGAAAAAAATATGAACAAGACCCAAAGTTGTGAAAACCGGTTCGGCCCGGCCGGTTGGACCGGTTCAATCGGGACTCGGTGGCATGATCGGGCCGGGTTGGCTATCAGACTGTACATGCATGTGACTCGGTTTAGCTCGGAGAAAACCGAGCGATTTTGAGAAAAATCGGAAACCCGACCGATTTTTAGGACCCAGACCGGGTTGTGCATTGTCGTCGACGCCACTTGACTCAACCACCATGGCATTGCTTGCCGCTCCCGCCTCACCTCCGAGGATAGACAAGAAGAAGAAAAGGAAGTGTGAAGCACTGAACCGGAAGCAAAAATGGAGAATATGAAGTGCAAAAATGGAGAGTATGAAGCACAAAAATAGAGAGTATGATATGAAGCTCAAAAATGGAGAGTATGAAGCGCAAAAACGGAGAATACGAACCAGAAATGGAGAAGAGAAGTGAAAATGAAGAAACGGCGCTGCAAGGACCGAAGAAACGGCGCTGCAAGGAATGAAGTAGCATATTTATATCATTAGATTTAGGTTTAGATTTACTTGGCCCAACATCCAAACACCTTTTTGCTTCATGTACCCGTTTTTTCCTTTTTGCACTCCTTCTTGCTATTTTTTTTATTAAAAATTGAAGTTGTGTTTTAATTTAAGTAGTTACTATTTACACTCTCTTTTATTATTAATACACTTTACTTGTTTTTTTTTTTATCAAATTTTAATACTTTAATTATTATTTTAAAATTTTTAGTATATTTTTCTTAATCAAATAATATTAGTTATATACTTATATATAATATAATTTTAAAATTTTTAATATAGACCGGGTCAAACGGAGTCAATTACTAACCCACCGGTTAAACCACTGACCCACTGCCTCGACCGGGTCAACTATCGAACCAGTTTTCACAACTTTGACAAGACCTCACCACTCTACTAACATGTTTCACTCAAGAAATGACTCAGAAAATAACTTTTGATTTTAATGTAAACGCTCTTCCCTTTTACCACTCAAAGTTCTCTTTAGGTTCTTAACAAGACCAGTCACGTTTCAAAATCAAAAGGTTTTTTTTATAAAAGTTGTAGCTATCCTCACAAGAGTTGCTCACTGGATTCGCTGAAAGAAAGGAAAATCACAAAGACAACAATCGAAAGGAATTTAAAAAGACAAACTAGAAAAGGTAACAAAAGAAAGGCACACTCAAAATAAGAAGGCCAAACAAAGACAATATGAAACTAGGAAGAAGAGAAAAAAAAATTCAATTGCGCAAAGAAAAGAAGGAATAATGTTATAGCACCACAAATAAACTTCCACAATTGTCAAATAAATTAGTGTAAAGGGTTTATTTTTAGGTCTTTTTTTTACAAGTAGCTTAAAGGAAACATGTCTAGATTTCTCTTCTTGTTTTTTTTTTTTTATAGAAACAAGAAAATTGTTACCCCCCCCCTTTTTTCACACTAACACAAATGATTTTTTTGGCCCAATTGTGAACAGTAATGGTTTAGTTTAGAGTAAGGTGCACAAAATAACGTTGTTACAGCAATAATATGAGTAGAATATCATGAAGCTGTAAATTGCGCAAAAGATAGAGAACGGGAAATAAAAGAACAAGAAATTAAAGAACAAAATGATATAGAACGAGAATATAAAGAACGAGATGATAAAGAACAAGAAATAAAGAACGGAATGATAAAGAACGAGAAATAAAGAACAAAATGATAAAGAACGCAAACAAAAGACAAAGGAAAAAAAGAGAGGAATTAAAGAACAATACAAACAAGAAATTTGCCAATTCTAGGATCCGGGCTCAAGATACCACATGATATGAACCAATATGGGGTTCATTGTTTTTACGGATCGTCCTTGAAAAGACTTCTTGTTAAAAACATAAGAAAAAGGTGCACGCCAATTGTTTGACGAAAAGAAATAAAGATAAAGACAATATGAAGAAAAGTGCAGAGTAAAAATAATGAATTTAACATGAACAAGATGTTAAAAAAAAATAGAATAAAAATAAAAAGACGGGGAAAACAAGAAATGAAAGAAGACGACACACCTTATGAAAAGTGATAAGTCCTGTGGGGATTCGCCACAAAGATTATAGAAACCTTTGATAAGAACGAATGTTTGGTCCAATTAAGAACCGAAGAGGAACTTCCTCTCACACACTTTTAAAAGTGTAAAGGTTTTTATTCAATTCAAAGGTGAATACATAAGACAAATGAATGACTATTTATAGTCAACAAGTGGTGTCTCTCTCTTTTTTCTCTCCAATGTGAGACTTCAGTCACATATTCCTTATACTAAAAAAGTGTAATTCGTGCTGAACTTTATGTCCTATTTTCATCATCATAGATGCAGAATTTGGACTTGAGACTAGAAATACAATTTGTAGGGAATCTTTAGAGCTTTCAAACGCATCAAAGAACGCCTAAAACAGATTTCTAAAACTCAAATTATGTTCAAAACATTGGAGGTATCTAAGCTTTTCACTCATTAGTCTTTGGTCCTCATCAAAACTTGACCTCTTAAAGGTACAAAAAAGTGGAAAAATTAAAGTAGGAAGATGTTTGTATTGGGAAGTACGGTGCTAGCTAGTTGGATGGTCACCTAAGTTTGCTGTTTATGAGACTGACTTTGGATTTGGAAGACCTGCCAAAGTGGAGATGATGGTACATCCCCATATATTTTTGTCTCTTTACCGAAAGTGGAAACAGAAGGAGGAATAGAGCTTGACTTGGTAGTTAAAAGTAGGATAAATTCTTAGGTGCATCTATAGTGTAGTGGAGAGTTCAAGTATTTTAGTTGTGTCATTGAGCAAGGACTTGTAACATCAAAATTCTAAAAGATTGCACATCATTGCATGTGCTCCTTGTTTCCATTTCTGCTCTCTTCAATTCACATTCACTTTGTAATGTACAAACAATATGGAGTATTGCTACTTTTTCATTAAAGTTGGAATGAAGATATCTTTCTCTCATCTCATTTTGAGCTTAAGTGCTCGTTTGGATGTACATATATATGTGAGAAGAGAAAGAAAAGCTGCATAAGATCAAAGATTTTGACATATTATGGTGGTTTGGTTGCACTAAGGTGTGCAGAAATTTTCAAAAAAATTATGGGATCCACACATTTTTTTCCTCTCATGTGGAGAAGAATTGTTCACTTTACAATGACTTTTACTATATTACCCTCTATTTACTCAATGGATATATTACTTCCCGTAAATTTAAAATATTCGCGTTCTTAAGATTGTAATTAATTATTTAATTAACTATTAAGTTAGACGAAATGTTACGTATGCCACATTTATACATGACATAAGGTGATTGTTATTTTGTAGTTTTAAAAATCCAAGAAATTATAGATGATTTGTTTTGCAAAAAAATTTGAGAAGAATTCTTTAGAGATAAACAATTATTCAGTTTTATTATTTTTATAATCTCATTAGTGTGTTTTATTGCAAATTAACCAAAAATAATGACAAATTTAATATTTTATAGATAAATATATTATTATTTAAATATAAATAAAATATTTTTATTTTAAACTTCTAAAAAATTTGTTATTTTTAAAATCTTATTATTAAATTTAAATTAAATAATTTCATTTTTATGTTTATTTAATTTATTAAAATAAGGAAATAAAATAAAATAATTTAATTTAATTTATATAATTAAATAAGTATATATATATATATATATATATAATAGTAGTCTAGCCGTATATTTATTAGAAATTAAAAGGGAAGCTGGCAAGTTGGTAATTTTGAAATTTCGACAAGGGCTGTGTTGTCCAAAACTCCTCAAACATATACATACGATGTGGCCGTAGCGGGCTTCGACAAAAAATTCAAAATCCAACAAACGGTGACGTTTTGGGTCGTCTTCTTCTTCTTCTCCTTCTGCATCTCGTAATCATTCACCTTCGTTGCTCTCTATTCGCGGTCTTTACTTCTAACCTTTCTTTGATTTCGGGTTTGTTCTATTGCTTCTGTTTTCCTTGTGTTATGTTTCTGAATTCAATTTTTATAATGTTTAAGAATTGGGATTTATGTTCATTAAAGTTAGTGTACTTGATATATTAATTGATACTTGGAATTGAGAGAAACCTTATGGAAGTTTTCTATGGAAAGAAAATATTAACACTTGCAAAGGTTTTTCTTCCTAATGATGTTCATAACCCTTTTTTAGTTATTATTATTATTCACACAAGGTTTATAATTTATTTTGCAGAGTCCAGTTTCAAAGTATTTGCTCTCTGAAAAAAGTGAAATAGGATAATGGCTAAGTTTGTTGCTCCTAGCCACCTGGTTATCAAAGATGAAAACTTGAATCTTCATTCCAAAAGTAAGCATTCTTATGTTATACCAATTTTCAGCAACTATAGTGGATTCATTATGAAATAGTAATGAAAAAGTTTTCAAAGTTTGGTAATTGACTTTGCATTCTGCAGCATTATTGGTGGACCATTTATTATTTACTGCACTCTTCTCTTACTATGTTGGTTTTGTTTGCTCGGGATAGAGACTACTAAGTCGAATAATTCCAAGACAAATGGAAAGAAAGGTGGTTCAGGGATTGCAGGTCGAAAAGCTCTAAATGATATAACAAACAAAAGTTCACTTCACCACCCTGAAGCCTCGGTTAAGAAAAGGAATTTACCCAAGGAAGATATTAATGTAAAGGAGGAAATGTTCTTGCATGATCACAAGAAGTGCATCGAGGCTCAAAATGCTGCTGTGAGAAATTTCAATCTTGAGATAGTTCTTCCACAAGATGGTAATCCCACCGGGCTTTTACTTCAATATTCGATGTACGGCATGAGTTGCGAAAATATTTATGGTGCAATTAAATCAATGTCTTACTGTCTTAGTTTACCACAAAGGCTTACCTTGTAATTTTGACATCAATTAAATCAATGTCTTAGTTTTTAACTTTACAGTTACAAGTAAAATGTGGTATTGAATCTTGATGAGATTGTGCATGTGATATATATTGGCATGTGAGTGAGTTCTTAAGAAAATTATTTCTAGCTGTCTTTTATTAGAATACAATGAAGAGAGAGTTGACATTTGGCATTGAAGTTGGCATTCTAAACTTTTGACAAAAAGGATTTCCTGTGTGATGAGTTGATTTAAAATATATCTGAACACATTCCTATTCAATCTTTTGGTGAATTAATTTGGATGTCCCTGATTATCATGTTGATGGTTATTATTATTAGATTATGTTGATAAAACTCCTAACACCATTTTATCTCTGCAGATTCCATATCTATCCTAGAGCAGATAAAGGTAATGTATCGCTCTGACCCCTTTTTTAGTTTGTTTTGGTTACATGTATTTGAAGCTGAGGGATGCTTTGAGAACAACCATTGTATATGTACTATTTCATTTTTGTCATAGACAATAAAAATCGCATGCTTTAAGATGATTTAATTTAAATATTGATTGAGGAATTTAATAATCAATCCACTATAAGTTGATATGAATTTAAGCATTTTGTGGATTAGAAGCTTTTTACTGTTTGCTTCCCCTTTGTCTAACATTTGCTCTATCTTCCATTTTCATTTTTCTTGTAGTTCTAGGTTCCTCATTCCCCTCAATGCTACCCAGAACCAGTAGAATTGCCAATGTCCAAATTTTCTGATTGGTTTGACCATTCAATGCAGTGGAGCTCTCCTCCTTCTTCTCCGTTGTCATGGGACTCTCCACCATCTCCCCTTGCATGTCAAAATGAAGTTGAATTTGTTCTGAAGGAAGAAATTGCTGTCCAAATGTAACCTACTACTTCTTTTGTCTTGTAATAGAACAAGTGGATCCCACTGTTGTGAATGATCGAGCCTCGTTTTTCATTTCTTTGTTGATATCGCTGCATAATCCCTTCAGTTGAATAAAAATTTCTAGTTTTTGTCCCAATTAAACATCAGATCTAGTAATCAAGCAATGTGGAACAAGTAATGTAGTGTTAACAGACTTTTGTTATCCCGCAGTAATGAGTTTGTGTTAAGCTTCCAGCACTAAAGAAAAGACAAAAAAATGTCAGCAATTCCAAATTGTAGTCTGTCAAATAAGACATTTTCCGAAGTCTTGGAAACTCCATATCGAATAATCATTATGTTATGATATATATATGCTGATTATTTCATAATTCAACAAAAAAAAAGTATATCAGAATGCTGCAAAATATATTATCGGGAATATTGCTAAGAGAGTAGAACACTATCAAGGGAAAAAGGCCAGTTAAAAGAATTTGTTCAAGAAATGAGAAAAACAAGTCAAGTGGATTCCTTAGTAATACAATCTCCAATTATATAAACTGACAAGGGTTTAATGGTCTAATGTCGATATTAGTGCGGGTTAAGTAATTACCTTGTCTTTTTTTAGTGTTGAATGGAAAACCAAGAATGCTATGGCCAAACAAAATTATTACATTGGAGGCATCAATCAATGTTTGATGGTGTGTGCAGGATAGCTTTCAAACCAGCAGATGGAAAATTCAACAATTAATACTTAATTATTACTACAGAATCATGTATATTGAAGTATCAATTGTGTGATGGTGTGTGCAAGATACCCTTATGTTGAGGTTTTGGAAGGAAACGTGTGATCTTATTTTCACAGGCTAATAGTTCAAGGTTGTTACATGATTTTTAATTTTTAAAAAGAATGCTACGGATAAGAGTAGAATTAGCATAAACTTGAGTGATGCATAATCTTCACCTTCGATGGAAGGTCTCTCTCCACCGATGCCTCACTCTTCAAAAGCTCAAGCAATTGCAACTCCTTAAAAATGTTTTCTTTGGTTTGTCTTGACCGTGTACTGAGAGGGAATTACAGGAAGTTTCCTTCATTTAACTACTTTTGTTGATTCAGTGATTCTTGTGGGTTAGGATTAAGAAGCTTCAAGGGATTTCCTCAAAGTGTCTTGTTGGTGATGGGCTACCTTGGTCCTCGGGGTATTCAGAATTGCAACTATTTTCTTGTTTGTGCCTTGAAACAACCGTGGATTAGTTCTTTCTTAGATGACTGGCTTTGAGCAATTTCAAGCCATAATGTCAAATCTCTGTCAGTGGTAAAATTGTGTCTTGGTGACATGTTGGTCATGGATTTGAATCCAGAAACAGTCTCTTTGTATATGTAAGGATAAGGCTGAATACAATATCCCTCTCCCTTACATACACGTAGCGTGGAGCCTCTGGACAATGAGGTTACGTGATTTTTTTTTTAATGTCAAATCATAACCATTAACAAGAATAAGGCTGAATACAATATTTTTCTTCCTTACATGTCTTTACACTCTTGTTCATGAATCTTGAATTGACGTACACAAATCTAACCCAAATATTGGATATGATACCCAAACAATTAGAAAAGTCTCCGGAGACATTAGCACTGAGATCAGCAGTGAAAGATTAATTACCCTTCACTTCCCAATTTTAATTCTGCCATTGCAACGATTTATGGTCAATTTTACCAGCCGTCACAAATGTTGACTTTCCTAATTCCTCCTCCGAGGCGAGTGTCCTGATTAGCTTAGCTTAACTAAAAAACGAACATTAGTTGCTTTTGCAGTTCACTCACTTGAATTTATTTAACGAAAAACGCATTTTTGTTGTCAATGATGACAGACGAGATTTCCAGGTGAAAGCACATATAGTGCGACATGCGTCCCAAATTTGAATCAATCCAGTTGGAATAAAGATTCCGTTCTAATCTATAAATATTACAATCCTCACATATGTCTTAATTTCATTCGAAGTTTTTCTTGTTAAATGAATAAAATCTTTAACAATGATCAGACCGAACTTGAAATTATTGGTACATTATCATTCAAGGAGGTTAGATGCAGTACAGCAGGCTTAAATAACATATCTCAAAGAGATTAGCGTAATTGGATTGCATTATATAAGAAATTTGGGGCAGGGAGGTTGAGGAGTGTATTGACAGATAAAAACATAAAAAGAAAGTAAATCACAGATATGATAAGAGTACAGAGGTATATTTTTTTTTTTTTTTAACATTAAGACACGCAATACATCTTTCATCTAGTACTGAGACATCATCTCCACCGCTTTGTACACATTATTGTTCATGCCCTCCTTTTCATAAAAGCAGTAAGATGCAGCAAATTCACAGTATTATAGATGTTTGCCTCTTACATATCAGATCATGTGTGTTTTATAGAAACGATTCTATCACTTTTTTCTAGACATAGCTGCTGCAATCCCACCTGCTATAAGTCCTACGGCAGTTGCGGCAATGCCTAGGCCAATGACACCATCTACAATGAAAGAAAAGAAACAGTCAGTGCTATCTTAGAGCCAATATCAACCCATTTTCCTCTTGCTCTTAGCAAGAAAAAAGAAGCAGAGAAAAATGTTAAGTGGAAAATCAAGATGAGAACCTTTAGTGATCTTATCCTCGATCGTCTTCTTGAGTGTCACTGCCTGCCTCCAGTCAGGTGCAAGCTAAGGAAGAAAACATTGACGTGATATCACATTGAAGTACATAGATGCTGCATTGATGCATATGCTATAGGTTGAATTTTTTTATTTAAAAAAATGAAGTTGTGCTTTGCCCTAGCTTGGAATTTGTTGTTGGGTTTGGAAAGGTATATTACAAAAAATCCAAAAAGCTTAAAGATATTGAATCTGTAACTTTTTCCTCTATAACAAAGAAACAGCGCGTCAAAAGAGGAGTAAAAAAGAGGGACATGATTCTTGGGAATCAGTGTTTAAGTGTTCAAGGTGGTTAACTCAATTTCAATTTGTGAGGACTGGAGACATCAGGTAAGAGACGTCCCAACAGACAATGAAGTATTTTATTATTTTCTGTCAACACATTGTTACAGTAAAATATGTAAAGGCTTCAGAGAATGCGTAAACAGAATTCAGATTCTATTCCAAAACACGATGCTATGTTTTTGAAGGCAAGATACAGATGACAACTAGCTACACATTGAAACTCAAAGTATATTATCAAATATAGTTCAGGCATTATGATAGAGAGTAGAGGCACAACACAAGCATGACCTCCTTCAGGTGCAAAACATACACCTCTGCCACACTGATTAGGGGAAATCAATAGCAAAAAACACAGGGTTGTGATATTTTTTTCCCCACAAAAAGAAAAAGCAACAATGCTATGATGTGTAATTAGGATTTGTCTCCTCTAAAGTAAAGTCCTGATTAAAGATAAAGTAACTAATCTTAGTCATTGATGAGAAAATCATTGATGAGATTCCTTAGATAGATGGATACATACCGCGAGGCACCTGTCGACGAGATCCCTACTCCTTGAATAATCAGCGTTTCTATAGTATCCAACAGCTAGAAGATAAAGCTTCTCCCTTTGCTGCAGTGGGTCCTTTGTAGCAGGCAAAGATGCTGCCATTTCCATGCAATTACATACATGCATGTCATTTAACTATCAATTAACATACATAAATACATACATAATGGAATTGCATGATGAAAGAGTGAGTCAGAGAGACGGAGAGAGAGACCTTCAAGCATGGCTATCCCACGGTGCACATCTTGTGGGTGTTTGGAGTGAACAAGAGCCCATGATAAACGCAGGAGACAGTCTTGCATATGCTCTTCAGATGATTGTTTTTCAGCCTCCAAAACCTCTCTTTCACATCCCTGCCAGTGCAGTGTCACACACAACACAACATTCAATTACTTAATCAATTGCAATCTCAAACACTTAAACACATACATAATTGATTGAAAAGAGAAATTGTGAGATTGGAAACCCTAAAAGAGAATATGATGATGAAGATGATACATACAGCGACGACGTCAGAGTCACAATAAGGAAGATGGTCTTTGCCGGAGAAGAACTGGCCCACCGAGTCCACGATCATTCCTAGCTTCGCTTCAAGTTTCGCCATTTCGAGTTAAACCGAGTTTCCACTGAGTTGACTTTACTTCACAAACTCGCTCTCTCTCTTCAGCTCTCAGATAAATTCAGAGCAGACTTACCGCTTACGTTCTTAGATTTCGATATGACGCGGACACCGCCTCCTATGTACTAACTTCCATAAATATCTTTTCCGTATCATTATAGGTAAATACTATCAACTAATACGCTTAAAATATTGGTTTAAAATTTAAAAGAAAAATAAATAAAATACCCTAAAATTGTATTTTTCCGGATTTTTTAAAGTTTTTTTTATGTTATCATATAATTTTTATAGTAAATATTTTATTTTCAGATTATTAATAATATTCTAAGAATAATGGGAAATAAGATCCTCATTATTATTAGTATTATTAATTAATTAAAGCCCACTGAATCTGATGGTGTAATTGTTGGAACTATTAGTTAATTTAGAATTGGAATATATCCAATTGCACAAGAGTCAGAATCTGAGTAGTCAAGATGAACAATATAATCTACTACAACTGTACAAAAACCAATTTAGATTGAACCTGTATGATAAGTATGAATCAGACACAGATGCAAAGAGATGAAAGGATCCGAACCCAACGATGTTGTCTCTTTAAGACAATTTGTTCCCTCCAATTGATGCCAAAGGTTTATGAACAATTGTCTCCCAGGATAGAACGGATCAACGTCTGAAGATTGATGACACTTCAAATCAACAGCCCAAACGAACAAAGACAATGCTTGAGGAACCACAGAGTTATATGATATGAAATGCACTAGTGTCTAAGCGAGACTATCAGAAATGATTAACTATCAAAACTCTATCAGTTTTCTACTTTCTTCCTTCCTTCCTATTTTCTGACTGTCTCTGTGTCTATTTATAGACAATAAATAACTCTGGTGAAGAGTTGTCAGTAAACCATCGCGACTCTTGGCGATGAACCATCGTGACTCTTGGTGATGAACCATCGCGACTCTTGGCGATGAACCTTCATAACCGTTGGTTATCGGAGTGGTTGGGAGTAGTTATTTTTCTAACATTTCCCAAAAGCGATTAGGAGTAATTATTATTTTAAATTGTTAACCGCCTCTTATTCATGGACTTTAAACAAAAACTCCATCAGTAATACCATATGCTCCATAAACTTGTGAAATGTCAAATCACTGCTTCTATTGTCGCGTTTTGAAAACTTAAGAATTAAGTCTTTGTAATATTAGTGACAGGCTAACGAAGATAGGTCTGGTGGGGACAGAAAACAATCCTCTTGCTAAAATTGACACTTCTTCAAGGTTCGTTGCATTTAATTTAATTGTTTTTCGGTTTTATTCAACAAATTGTCGTATTTCACAAAATTGCACGTTATTTATGCAAACATTATACTTCTAATCAAACAATTTTAATGCCTAATTTTATTAGATGTCAAAATTAGATCTTTTCGTTTATACCAGTTATCCCTAGCCTACTTATTTAACAGATTAACATCTGACTAATCAAATATGTGGAAAATATTTCAAATATCATAATAAAATATCCATATTCTAATTTACATGTGTTAATATATTAAATTCCGTATTATTTTTAAAAAAATATTTTGATATCTGAAATGTTTTTCATGTTATTGATTTGGTACAATCCATCCTATCAATTAAAGTATGGCTAATGTCAACAAATGTTAAATTTTGAATGTCAAACTAACAAAGAAAACCCCTATTTTAAAATTTGATAAAATTCAGGACTAAAAATCATTCAATTAAAAATCAAAATTGCATAAATATAAAAGAGCACTAGAATTTAGGTTATTATACTATACCAGTTTTTTACATGCATTTTTTGCCGTTATATTTGTGTTTTCTCAAGACAACATTTGAGACAAGGACGAAAGAGACAGCTGGGGAAATTACGAGGTGCCTTGCTAACATTAAGGGTACACTTTTGAGGTGAGGTTCACTTCTTGGCTTCATCAAAGAAGTTGAAACTTCGAAGGCCCCACACCACAATGGTTAAGTTCATAACATATGTTTACTTGCGCTTAGCGCATAATTATGCAGATAATGTTGAGATCTTCACAAACATAGTATGTTAATGTAAGAATGAGAACATATTTTTTATTCATAGCAAACTACAATTTTGAGAGAAGTCTCTTACCTTCCTGTACATATCTCATTACTTACAAACCACAAATGAATCTCTCGATGCTAAGTCAAATTGACAAAGAAAACAAATAAATAAAATTGAAAAACAGAGCAAAATCACCATGCATATAATTTTCACAAACTAATAATCTCTATCCCCCACTCACTTTTTTGGTTCATGTTAAGAGAGCCTCACAAATACAACTAATCATCTCAATCTAATAACTGTTTGGAGCATATTAGCTACTTTTGACAAGTGAACAAACCATTCACGACACAAGAAACCGTGGACAAGCTATACATTATGTACCCTGAAAAGCATTGGTTCCAGAACCATCTTGCAAAGTCAACTAAAATCTATGAGGATAAATTCCTAAGATGGTCAGGGTAAAAGAATGGCTTCACAAATCTTCCATCATTTTATGGTTTCATTGGTACCTACAGCTGCATGGTGTAGTATAATCTGATGGGCATCTCATTCAGATTCTCCAGGGAAAGGCTTCTTCTTCCCCCTACAATCAAATGAATTAAGATCTTTAACCATCTAATACAATTCTTGCCTTCTTGAGCACATATTACTCTCGGGAGATCCATTTTCCTCATCTTGCTTAAGTAATGAGTCCCCATTTCCAGTAAAAAGTCGGGCAGATAGCGTAGGTGATGAAGGTGCACTACCTGCAATTTGTTTCAACACAAGCAAATATGAAAGAATATCAATTATGGTTCCATGCATTCATCTGGCTAGTCAGTAGCAGCAGAATTAAGTGCTATGATCAAATTTACCACACCTCTAAAAGAAGAGCTTCTCTCGAAGTCCTTAGTCGCATGCAACATTATTGTTCCAGAGAGCACAATGATGAAGCCACATATTTCTGACACAATAGTTCCACCACTTTGTCCATCCCAATCCTGTAAGCATTATTTTTAAATGTAAATAGGTTCTTGTACAATCCGTAGACAACAAAAACATCTTATGCATTTAGCATTAAATGCCAAAACTAATTGATTATACCTTAAACATTATTACACTGGCTAGTATTGTAAGTGTTGTGAATATGACATAGTATATAGGAGATACAATTGCTGTGTTGAAGGTGTCAAGAGCCTGAAATAATTACAATACAATCATGTCAGTGAAGAGTAATTAGTAATTGATCCAAAATTTCATATAAGAACTTTGAATATAATACACAGAAAATCTGAATTCTCTAGAATTGATTTCTTTTTCCATTGAATATAACTTGGACATCATTTTAAACAAGACTTGATAAAGAATAAAGAATAATAAACTTCACAAAATATAATGGATCACTATGTCATTGTGAGGAGTTCTTGATACCGCTAATTTAGCAATATAAATGCCAGCATTACAATTAAACAATTGTTTCATTTTAAACATCTAAAAAAGATCAAGTCATTTCATCAAGGAATAGCACAGTCAAACAGATTAAGAAACGAACAAAAGTAAAGAAACAGTAAAGTAACAGCCTAGTCAGGCTAATGTTCACGTGCACATGCTTACTAACATGGCAATCTCTTTCGTATGAGCAATGATAGAGTACCCAACACTAAACCTCAAAACTCAGAAGAGATGACGTAATACTAAAAAAGTAATATCATGTTGCATGTTGTATAGAGAACTTATAATCAATTGATAGTGGGGACTCTTTCTGATAAGATTATCAGTTAGCAACTATAGAGTACCAAATACCAAACCTTTACTAGTTCTGTTGTAAAACCATTTACTTTTGTTGTGTCTTGATTTGACTTTTGTTGTATTATGTAATCTCTTAGATCTGAGGTTTAGTGTGGGTACTATCTTGAGTTCTGAGGTTCGTTCTATCTTGAATTTACATTACATAGGAATTCACATGTTGTAATATTGTATGTTGTATGGAAGATTTAACATGCATCTAGTAAAATCATAGGAGCAATTACTGATAATCTTATCAGAAACAGGCCTCCTGTGGAATGTAATTCCCCTCTTACTGTCTTATAAGATTAACTTAAAGTAAACTAAACTACGTACTCCATTGCCCGAAGTTCCACGCTATGTGCAAGTAAGGGAGAGGGATATTGTACGCAGCCTTACCTTGCATATGTAAAGAGGCTGTTTCTAGATTCGAACCCATGACCAATAAGTCACCAAAACACAACTTTACCGCTATGTCAAGGCCCGCCCTCAAAAAAGAGGTATTAAAAGAATTCTTGATCTTTTAAAAAGCTTAGCAGAGTTTCAGTCCCTAAGATTTTTCCATTCTGTTTATATTCAGTTGCAACAAGACCACCTCTATTTTTCCTCAAAACACCAAATACTATAAATATAGTATAAACCTATGCTACAGTGATGCAACCCAAGAAAATGAAAAAGACAGCTAGGGTAATAGCTGGAGACTAGCTCCTTACAAGATGAACAATACAAAATAAACAAATAGCAGAAATTAGAGAACCCCTTTTCTGAGGAAGAACTAGCTTCTTCACTCAGGGTAGCCAATATTGATACCAATTTCGTCATTCTCCCTATTCGGTTATCACACCCATCATATAATCCTTCTCACTCTCCTCCCTTTCTCCCCTTGCCACCAGTTATTTTCTCTCTCTCCTTCAACCACATCCACATGTTGCACTCCTCCCCACTTCTGCCTCCTGTGAAACTAGTTTATTTCTTCTCCATAATCTCTCAGATCCTTATTCATGGGCATAATTTCATTTTTGAGCCTCTTAGGCCCAATGATATCCTCCTCCCTAGTATTTTTTTCCCCTCCTCTTTACAGTAAATCTCTCTTTTAGCGCCTCCCCCCCCCCCCCCGCCGGCTCAAAACAAAGAGCAGTTCCTATGGAATAATTGGATCAAGATAGAATGGATGAAACACAAAATAGAAAAGAGATAATTTGCATCCTATGTACTAACAAATTACAACGAGAAGGTATATTTCAACTTAAGAATTTGTCAAATGTTTGATCTGCCATCAGTAGGTCATTGATAAAAATATATATACAACAAGCCCAGCATGCTAATTTTAAGAGACATCAGGTAACAAACCTTATTAAGATAATTCATTTGCATGATGACACATATAGCAACAACTAACATAAAAAACCATGTCTCTGGGTAGATTAACTGATTTTTCCCTTCAAAAGTTAATTTCAAAGAAGTTCCAAGGGCTTTAACACTCATCACCTGCAAAATTATAGCAAT
>PYAF01001054.1:300098-321484 GCA_007407185.1 Glycine tomentella
ACAAGCCCAGCATGCTAATTTTAAGAGACATCAGGTAACAAACCTTATTAAGATAATTCATTTGCATGATGACACATATAGCAACAACTAACATAAAAAACCATGTCTCTGGGTAGATTAACTGATTTTTCCCTTCAAAAGTTAATTTCAAAGAAGTTCCAAGGGCTTTAACACTCATCACCTGCAAAATTATAGCAATTCAATTTAGATCAGCCACCATATTATTGCAGTGTTACTACAAAGAAAACATTTTTCAGTAAATCAGTTATTATGACAGAAATTATTATCCATGTAATTGGGGGAAAGGAGAAAACTTTAGACCATAGCAGTCTCATATAACTATACAAAAAATATATATAAAAATTATATGGAAGCTGAAACTTTATTTATGAAATGAACTTCATTATTAGAAAATAGGAATGAATGGTGAAAACCAAATTACTTTCAACATGAAATCAGGTCCCTTAGTTTGTATATGTTTTAAACTTGAAAACTTTGAGTAAAAATTAGATCAATCATCAAAGAGACATTGCAGGAGAGATAACAGTAAATTAATTTACTTACAGAGAGGGAACCCATCAATGAACAAATTCCAGTAAAAACTAGCACATTCGTATGCCCACATCTTGGTGCAAAATGGAAGACCAGAATGAAAACCAACATTATTACTGAGCCCACATATGCCAGAAAAGCTGCAAGCAAGGAGGATTTCTTTGTTATCAAGGAACTACAGAATTGCATTTTAAAAAAAAATACAGTGCATTCTAACCTGGTTGAGTGGCCATATTCCATATTTCCAGAACAGATGTAATAGGTTGTTCCTTAGGAGCATGAATAACAATAATGATACTACCAGCAATGCACATTATACAGCCCAATATCCCAAGATTGTGTAGCTTCTCTTTCAGAATAATGTCAGCCAAAACAGCACTAGAGGATACCATGCAAACATCATTGAAGAAGTAACCATGTTATGTCGCCAATGTTAGAAGCTAACACCACCTTAACTCTCAATCAACAATGAAAATTAAGGGCAATACCTCACAATAATACTTAATGCACCAAGAGGTGTAACTAGGACTGCTGGAGCAAATGCATATGCAACGAAGTTTGCAACCTCTCCTACAATCACTGAACAATAAACCATACAGAAACAAATTCTGCAAGAAATCAGATAAAGAAAAAATGACCATGATAAACTAAAATTTGCATATTTAATTAACCTTCAACTTCACTACAACTTATCTACCATATATGTGTGTATAATAAAGAAATCTAGCAAATAAGTAAAGCCTCTGAAACATCAAATCCAGGTTCCACTATACAATGCAGAACGAAATTAATTCTACCCAACTTACAGGATTCAAAAATTCTATCAAGAATAAAATCCAATTAAATCCATACAATGAATGGATAAAATCAAAACCAATTATTGAGACAAAACAAAACCCATTAAGGTACAAGAAAATCTAGATTCTACACACACAAAAATGAAAATACTAAAAGCATAGAAACAAAATTAAACAGCACTTAAAGCTTACTTGTGATCATTCCCACCCACCATAGTGGCTCCAAGAGATAATAATACCCACCAACACCTACAAGATGACAACAAAAAATTACAAAACCATGCATAACCAAAAACAAGCTTCCAAATAGAAATTATAATTGAAAAAATTCCCTCACCAGCCCTGACACCAGAAATTGCTGCAGCTCTTCTAAGGCCTTGCTTCTTAATGATAAAACTTGCCCCAATGAACCCACTTGACACCAAAGCTAGTATGAGGCCTTTCAGATTCTCCTTGGACAGACCCATCTCGAAAAATCGTAACTTTCTTCTGATTTTGGATCCCTTCTTCTCCTTCTCTTCATGGATGAGATGAGACACGAGACAAACACGGTTCCTCAGATCATCATCATTGCCTGTTTCATGATTGTGGCATGGAAAGCAGGAAAAGATAGAGTGTGTACCACCACAACCTTATTATTCTGCACCACCTGTGAGGGCCCCACTTGTTATTTTTAACCATTTTTTAATAGTAGTATGCTCAGAATTTACGCATTTATTGCGGACATATTAATGAATATAAGGTCTGACTTTGAAGCATACATGCAAGTTATAGTCCAATCGTTTTTTTCTTCAAGGGAACGCATTCATGTTTTCAAAGTTTTAACGCAACCTTTAATTGAACCCTCATGTGGTCAATTGAAGTCTTTTTACAATGTTACTCAATTGAGGAGTATTATAATAGTATAATACAGTATAATCCTTGATTTCTGATAACATATATGGCATTGTTTAATACTGACTTTTCAGTCTTGTAAAAAAAAAATATTTCATCAGTACACCAAAAAATATGTGGCATTGTTTAATACTTGTAATTATAATATTTCCTATTTAATGAAAAAATTTAATTGATGTAGTAAAAGAATTTAATTTTTAAATATCTTTTGTATCTTTAATTTGAAATATATACTTAAATATTTTTTATCTTCATTAAGCATTAATTAACATTTATATTTTGGTTTTGCACGGGATGTTTCATTACTAACATAAGAAATTAATTACTGTAACAAAAATGAGAAATTAGTTAGCTACTCAAAGTAATGAATAAAAATTTCTTAATAATATTTTGTTATATATGCTTAAATTTTAACATTTCATAAAGAATAAAAGTTGTTTTACTTAAAAGTAAAATTCGATGAGGCTAATTTGAAAGAGAAAAGGATAAAATCTAAGTATACTTTAGATATAATATTTTTCAATAAAAATAAAGTTTTACTTCAAAAATTAATACTATTGAAAATTGGTTTAAAATAACAAGTGGGGACGTTACAACCTGGTATAATATAACAAGGTTGTTGTCGTAAAGACATAATCAAAATAAAACTGCCTAAAATAATCCACAAACTTTATCCTATAAAAATTTAGAACTTGTGGCATTTTATTTATAAGAAAACAAAGTTAAAAAAATAATACAAATAGTACTGCGTGTTGCATTTTTTTGTGTTGACTTAAACGGGTATGCAGTGGATGTGCACATGATGAAGCTCCCGTGTGGTGTGAATAGAAGTACACGTGGCCAATAGAAGATGTTGAAGAAGCATCTTATGGGGATTAACATTTTTTTACAACCTATGGACACGTGTTTCGTATTAGGTGGTGGGTGAGGATTTCTTGATGTGCGGCTATCACATATGACATAGCTAATAGCTTTGTGTTGGTCTTACTCAGTACTCAGAATCACATGTACTGTGGACATCTAACGTGGCCCATCGTAGCCCAATGTCGGCAACGAATTAAGAAAATATTTCAAAATGCTTCATAAATCAAGAATTAGGTGTATTATTTAAGTTTTTTAATTTAAATAAAACATAAATTGTTTAATTAAGGGGAAATTAATTTTAAGAATTAAAAAAATAAAAAATATATTATTAACAAGTAATATCAATACATAAAGAAAAAAATTAAAATTGTGTTTAAAGTGATTGTAAGTTTTTAATTTGTTGTTTTCAAACTTAAAATTTAAAAAAAAGGTTGTTTGGATAAAATGGGGTTGAATTTCAAAATCCTTTTTAACTCATTTGAAAATAACTTTTTTAATTTTAAGTTTTTAAAAGTAATGTTGTTTATTTTAATACATTTTTTCACTTTTCACATCCCATACAATCTTAATTCCTTCTCATTCAATCTTCACTAGAGGTGGTAAAATGAGTTTAGCCAACTAACTCTACATGGATCTTGCTAAAGAAATGCAAGATTTGGACAAAGTTTTAAGCATTAGCTTGATCAGATTGTGTTTTGATACAAAAATAGAAAAAAAAAATTACAAACCAAACCTTTAGTGAGTTTTGGCCTCGATTTAAAATTTCAAATTGAATATGGCATTTTTAACCCCACTTGCTATAACCCATTACCCATATTGAGTTCATGATCGACCTAACTTAAGCTTGCACAATAAAATGTAGGATTATAACTTTAAATTGTGAGCACAAAATTAATTTGATTTTATTAACTCAATCTAACTATGTGTCAATTGAGGCTTGACTCATAAAAAAAAATTATACATATTCAACTTGACCCTCTTTGAAACTAGGAATATTGGTCCAACTTGTCATAGTTGTGATCAACCTAACTTACACTCACTAGATAAAATATTAGATTTCATAGTAAAATTTTGAACATGAATATATTTAGCTTTTATGTGACCTTAGACTTAAAAACCCATACAAAATAATGGACTTAGGCATCATTTAGAAGTCTGAATTGAACCTAAGTCTTTTGACATGACTCATTATAGCCTACAACCTCATCAAGATTGCGACCATCGTGACCCAAATTCATCCAATTAAATATAGAATTTAGCTTTAAATTTTGTAAATAAACTAGTATAAGCATTTTCAGCCTAATTTGAAAATGGATTGATTTTGACCTAGCCCGTAAAAATTTATATAAATCGATCTTGGACTTCATTTTAAAAGCACAAATAAAATGTGCATTTTTTGGTTCAACCCTTCTATAGCTAATTGGCTCATCAAGCCCATAACCCACACAACCTAAATTTGCCCAATGAAATATAAGGTTTGAACTTAATTTTGAAGTACAAATTAAAACTAGTTTTTTTAACCTAATTTGTTCAAGGCTTAGCCCACAAAACATAAAAACTTGGATATTTTATTTCCTTTCTTTATATTTGATTCTAGTCCCACTACATGTCCTCTCAACTCTCCACGACCATGTGCTCTACATTAAAGGATGACCTTAACAGGAAAAAAAGGTTTAGACACCTTGACCAGTCATTTTTTTGGTTTAAAGACTAAATTGAATTTGAAAAAGTTAATTATTTATTTCATTTATGATGAAAAAATATTTTGAAGGAAAAGCACAATATTTTATTTTATTTTGAAACATTATTGTTAAATAAAACTTGAAAACTAACCATATAGGTTATGTTCGGAAAAACTAGCTAAAAGTTAAAAAGCTAACTGGAAGCTTAAAAGCTTTTAAGCTAGCTTATTAAATCACAAGTGTTTGGTAAAACGAGTTGTTGAAGTAGGTGAAAGATGTAAAATGACATATTTAAAAAGGGTAATAAGAAAATTAAATAAATACTTTAAAGATAAAAAGAAAATAAAATATAAAAAAAAATTAGAAGGTAGGAGCTAGCATTTTAAAAATGTTACTTCAAGTACCATTTCAAAAAATGCTAGAAACTACTACAAAAACACTAGAAATTACTTAAAAAAAACTTGTTTACCGAACAGTCAAATAAGTTTTAACTAGTATAAAAAGTTAAAAGTTAACTATAGTAGTTTGCTGAACATAATCATAATTGAATTTGTGGATATAATATTCAAGAAGAAATATTTTTGTAAGGTAGAAAAAAATAGGTATCACTCGAAAAGAATATCTTCATTTTGAGATTGATTTTGTGAAGTTTTTAATTCAGTACAATAAGTGTGTCAATTTGACCAATTTATATGTTTATCCATTTCTTGTGCTGCTGCCTCTCATGGCACTAATTTCACAATTAAGTGTTACATAACTCTATCGATCTCAACAAAGAAAAGAGTAAAAGAAAAAAAATCTATTTTTGTTTAGAATTAAGGTTTAATTATTATTTTGTGTTCAATTGTTCCTTTAAGAAAGGTGAGTATCAAAACACAAAATTTAGTGTGATACATATTAAAAAGTCACCTAAGATTGTGACTTCATGCCTACCCTTCTAGATCTAAAGAAAGAAAAGTACAAAAATGAGAGAAACCTTTTGTGTACCAAATCTTGAAAAACCTCAACGGCGGGGTAGACATGGTGGAGTGCATTGCCACTGGGTTGAAGAACAAGCCGAAGTCGCAGGTTGTGATAACCAAGGAGAGTCCTAACACGCTCCACAACCACATTCTCAAAATCAATGACGACAACGACATGGTAGAGTGCATTGCCATGCGTCGTGACCTAGGCGTCTCAGTCCTTGGCGATAGCAGCATCGTCACCAACATCACACTCTAGCAGCCTACGGCGGCGGGAGGGGTATCACCCTCCAAGGGAAGTTTGAGATTCTCTCCCTCTTCATTGCGTTTTTGTCGGCATTGTCGCCACTAGAGGCCATAAGATCCATCGTGTACCTCGTTGGGGGGTAGGGGCAAGTGATCGGAAACATAGGGGCCCTTGTCGCCTTAGGACACATACTATGAGCTAGGAGCTAGCTTTTAAAAAAATATTATTTCAAGCACCATTTCAAAAAATCATAAAAGCGACTAAAAAATGTTATAAATTACTTTAAAAAGTTTGTTTACCGAAAAGTCAAACAAGTTTTTTAGCTAGTAAAAAAACTAAAAACTACCTGAAATGGCTTGCGACACATTCATAATTGAAGTTTTGAATATAATATTAAGGTAGAACTAAGATAGTATTTTTTTGTAAGGTAGAAAAAAAAAGTATCACCCAAAAGAATAGCTTCATCCCAAGATTGATTTTTTAAAGTTTTTATCTCATCAATTAAATTAGAATTAGTATAATGGGTGTGTCAATTTGTATATCTATTCATATTTGTTGCCTCTCATTGCACTTAATTTCACATATTAAGTTTCACATACCTCTCTCCCGACAAAGAAAAAATTACACTTCTGTTTTTAAAGTAGGGTCTACTTATTATTGTGTTCAATTATTTAGAAAAAGTGAGTATAGAGCAGAAAATTTAGTGTGAAATACATATTAAGAAGCCACCTAGGATTGTTACTTCATATATGCTTACCCTTTTGTATCTCAATAGAGAACATAGAAAGTACAAAAAGGAAGGAAACTTTTCGTGTACAAAATCTTGTCGCTTATCCTTGGTCGTACAAAATCTACCACAGTCATACAAAATCCACTATGGTCATGGTCAAAGATTAGACGCTAATTTGTGATCTGTGGTCAGTTAACCTCAGGCATGATTGATAGCATGACCATCATGAGTTTACCACAGTTGTGGTTCACATGTCAATGCTCTAATTGTATGTTTCTTAGTTCTTTTCTACATGAAAGCTCTTGGACACTTGTCTTGTACAAACTGTGAGTTTTTCAACAAAAAAAAATGTCAAAATGCATGAATACAGCGTGGAAAACACAACATATGTCAAAATGCATTACTTACCTTGTTGAGCACCACATGGCTTCCAATGCATTCTTCGTCTTCAGTTTAATGTTGATTTCTATCGCCGCAATGTTAGCTCATAAATGGCACCTCGCCTTGAGGTTGTGTTGCTGTCCTTGCGTGTGATTCCATGTGATTTAGTTCATTTTTTAAGGTTTGTTTTTTTGTGTGTTTGTAGCAGTGTAGATGTATTGTTTTAGTTCTCGTTGAATTTTATCCTCCTATTTTGTTTCTTCTATTTTCAATTGTATTTTTTTTACAAGAACAATTTAAAAAAGAAAGCGCAAAAACTAAAATTTTGTAGATACATATGTGTTGGGTATCGCGGACCCTCAAATATCAATTGAATGCGGAAGCGGGTTCTGATGAGGCTGAGGAACAACAGCCTAGATACCCCACTAGAGAAAGAAGACATTCTACAAGGTACCCTGATGATGAATACACCATCATTGCTGAAGATGGTGAGCCTCAGAGTTATGATGAGGCCGTGATGAGCTCAGAGAAAGGAGAATGGGAGAAGGCCATGCAGGATGAGATGAAATTCCTGCATGAGAATCAGACCTATGAGTTGACCGAGCTACCCAAAGGAAGACGAGCTCTGAAGAACAAGTGGGTGTACAAGATCAAACAGGAATAGAACGGGCAGAAGCCGAGATACAAAGCCCGGATTGTAGTGAAAGGCTGCAATCAGAAGAAAGGAGTTGATTTTGAAGAAATCTTCTCTCCTGTTGTGAAGATGACCTCGATCCGAACTGTGTTATCCATGGCAGCTACAATGGATCTTGAGGTAGAACAAATGGATGTGAAGACTGCATTCCTTCACGGTGAGCTGGAGGAGGAGATATATATGAAGCAACCTAAAGGGTTCCGAGTTCCAGGATGTGAGGACATGGTATGCCGGTTGAAGAAGAATCTCTATGGCTTGAAACAAGCACCTCGACAGTGGTACAAGAACTTTGATTCCTTCATGACAGAGCACAAGTTCATGAAGACGGAAGCTGACCACTGCGTATTTGTGAAGAGGGCAAAGCAAAGAAAAGATTGATGCCTTGAAGAAGGCATTGAGCTCATCCTTCGCTATGAAGGACCTCGGCCTTGCAAATTAGATTCTCGAAATGAAGATTATCTGGGATAGAAAGAAGAAGCTATTGTGGCTCAGTCAAGAGAAGTATGTTGAGAAGATATTGAAGACAGACTGCAGGACTCTGCAGAATGATGAACAGAAAGGCTGTGTGAAGCCGGATCAAATTGTTCCCAGAAGAAGAAGTGACCAGAGCACCACAGCGGTGGCTGCCAACCCGAATGCCGAGATATTCCTCCTCAGCGAGGAAATGTTGAACATAGCACATGATGATTACACCTGGATTGTTGACTTCGGTGCATCGTTCCACGTCACCCCCACATGAGGGATTCTTCTCTGTCTACAGGAAGGGAGATTATGGTGTCGTGAAGATGGGAAATCAGGTGACCAGCAAGATTGTTGGTGTTGGTGATGTAACCTTGACCACAGACACAGGGTGCCGGGTTACACTGAAGGATGTGAGGCATGTACCTGACATGCGTTTGAATTTGATCTCGGGTGGAAAACCTGATGATGCCAAGATCCGAGTTGAGAATGAAGAACTGGGTTCTGATGAGGCTGAGGAACAACAGCCTAGATACCCCACTAGAGAAAGAAGACCTTCTACAAGGTACCCTGATGATGAATACACCATCATTGCTGAAGATGGTGAGCCTCAGAGTTATGATGAGGCCGTGATGAGCTCAGAGAAAGGAGAATGGGAGAAGGCCATGCAGGATGAGATGAAATCCCTGCATGAGAATCAGACCTATGAGTTGACCGAGCTACCCAAAGGAAGACGAACTCTGAAGAACAAGTGGGTGTACAAGATCAAACAGGAATAGAACGGGCAGAAGCCGAGATACAAAGCCCGGATTGTAGTGAAAGTTTGCAATCAGAAGAAAGGAGTTGATTTTGAAGAAATCTTCTCTCCTGTTGTGAAGATGACCTCGATCCGAACTGTGTTATCCATGGCAGCTACAAAAATGGATCTTGAGGTAGAACAAATGGATGTGAAGACTGCATTCATTCACGGTGAGCTGGAGGAGGAGATATATATGGAGCAACCTAAAGGGTTCTGAGTTCCAGGATGCGAGGGCATGGTATGCCGGTTAAAGAAGAATCTCTATGGCTTGAAACAAGCACCTCGACAGTGGTACAAGAACTTTGATTCCTTCATGACAGAGCACAAGTTCATGAAGACGGAAGCTGACCATTGCGTATTTGTGAAGAAGGCAAAGCAAAGAGAAGATTGATGCCTTGAAGAAGGCATTGAGCTCATCCTTCGCTATGAAGGACCTCGGCCCTGCAAATCAGATTCTCGGAATGAAGATTATCCGGGATAGAAAGAAGAAGCTATTGTCGCTCAATCAAGAGAAGTATGTTGAGAAGATATTGAAGAGATTCAGCATGGACAAAGCCAAGACAGTTAGCACCCCCTTGGCCGGACACATGAAGCTGAGTAAGAAGCAGTGTCCGAGGTTTGATGAAGACAAAGATCAGATGCTGAAGATCCCGTACCAATCTGCCGTCGGAAGCTTGATGTATGCAATGATTTGCACTAGACCCGACCTGGCGTATGCAGTTGGTGTAGTGAGCTGGTTTCTTTCAAATCCAGGCAGAGAGCACTGGGAAGCAGTGAAGTAGATCTTCAGATACTTGAAAGGTACATCCGATTTATGTCTCCGATTTGGAGAAGGTAAAGCCGAGCTGCAAGGCTACTCGGATGTTGATTTGGGGGGAGATTCCGACTCGAGGAAGTCGACGACTGGATATTTGATAAGATTTGCTGGAGGAGCAGTCTCTTGGCAATCAAAATTACAGAAGTGTGTGGCACTTTCAACGACCGAGGCCGAGTACATTGTCGTGACCGAGGCAAGTAAGGAGATGCTGTGGATGAAGAAGTTCCTCATGGAACTCGGCCATGACCAAGAAAAGTACGAGTTGATGTGTGACAACCAGAGCGCAATTCATCTCGTGAAAAACTCGACGTATCACTCCCGCATCAAGCACATTGATGTGAGGTATCACTGGATACGAGATGCGGTGGAGGTTGGGAAGCTCATACTTGGGAAGGTGCACACCAGTCAGAATTGTTCTGACATGATGACGAAGTCAGTACCAACAATGAAGTTTCAAGATTGTTGTGATGAAGCCGAGGTGAGAAGACCGGGTTGTTGAAGTTGAAGACCTCGGTCGCATTGGAAAAACGGAAGGGGAAGATTTGTTGGATAATTTCCGTTTTTAGTTTATTGATACTTTCCGTTTTTACTTGATTGATACTTGCTATTTTTATTTGATTCTGTTTTTATTTGATGGCTTAGGCCCAACCCATTGTAAACTCAGTTCATCCTATAAATAGATGAGTAAGGGTGGAGGTAAGACACACAGAAATTTGAGAGCCTCAAGTGACAGTCTTGAGAGTTATATTTGAGCAAGCTATAGTGCTTGCCTATTTGAGAGCTTAGAGTGAAACACTGTGAGCGTTTGAGTGACCACCATTGTTGGAGAGGCTGAGTGTACCACCACATTGGTGTGTGTTTGATTCATTGTAACCGTTCTCTGTTATAGTGGATTTTGATACTGGACTAGGTCCCGTGAGTTTTTTCTTTTCTCACATTGAGTAAGAGTTTCTCACGTAAAATAAATTCTGATTGTCTCTCTTTCTCTCCCTTTTGATTTTGTTTCCGCTTCCGCGTTCGATTTGTATTTGAGGGTCCGCGATACCCAACAATATGGTTGAACAAATCAACTAAGGCATTAAGATCTATAACATGTTTAAATATAAATTAAAGGAATAGATAAAATAATTGGATCTATATTTTGATTTCTGATCAAAGCGTTTTTCAACAACAGATAAAATCAACCGATGACTAATTGGTTCTCCCTCAATCAAAGTCTCTTTATTTGTCAATAAAACCTTTGTAACTCTTTAATATGTGGAGAAAAAAATTCATGTGATAACTCAATATATTTGGAATCATAAACGTGTTATCCAAATAAAATTCATATTATTTCTCTAATGAATCAATATTGACATATGTTCATTTAAACTCATTTCATCTTATTTAATAATCTAATGGGTGTATTTAATTTAATCACATCAAATAAAATCAATAATAATAAATAACTAATATAATTATCTTATAATATTAAATCACATTAATTATTAAAATAGAAAAGTCCATCATCTAATCAACATGGATTGAAACCTATAAGTCAAGCTGAACCTATGCACTAGATAACCAGCAGCCATGTTGCGTCACGAAGGGTAAACCTGAAAATCAACCTGTAATGAAAATGGTACATTCTCTTGTCTTTCTTCAATTGGTTGTTCGATCATAACCGTTTCTTAAAAAAAAAAAAAAAAACAGGGATAAGTTAACTATTAGTATTTCATAATAAAAAGGAAGATAAATAAATAAAGCATGACATATGACAATAATTATGAAATATGTTTTAAATACTTGATAAATTAATAAATTGTCTTTACTAATTTATCAAGTATCTAAAACATTCTATATATAACAACAATAAAATTTTGTCCCACTAAATGATGTTGACTACAAGATTAACAATATACTAGTTATCCCAACCGCGAAAATTGTGGAATTAAGGCCACTGTCAGCTACAAGATTAAGAATATTCTATATATCCCATTAATTAATAATTTAATACCCCTCCATATGTCTCTAGCGACTAGTTAGTTTCTTATACATTAAACGCCTATTACTTCTCACTATTATTTCTTTTTCTCTCTCAATGTTGATTAACATTTGACGTTTCTAACAAATATTTCCCTTCTTTTAATACTTTTCATGTAGACCTGATCCAGGTGCTTAATCATTGTTTATGAAAATTTACATGTTGTTTTATTCTCAATAACTTAATGGAAAATGTTCATAAGTGTCTTAAGAACTCTAATTAATTATGGAAAAAATTCTATTAGGATGAAAAAATAACATAATTTCTATTTTTTTCCATTATGAACACTCAACAAAATCCCAAATTAATACTAATATATAAAGGAAAGGAAAGAAAAGAGCGTTTGTTACCTAATAGTTCCTCCTCCTCCAGCTGCAGTGCTTCATTATAATTTTCCTCACAAGAATCATGTGAGTCTGATGGATGAACATGTTCCAATGTTTGCTCCAACGAAAATTTTTCCGGACACTCTTCCTTGTATGCATATCTAATGGAATAGTACAAAAAAGCTACAAGGAACACAACGTTCAATATTCCCAACATCAGATAATAACTGTCGAAACGGCTAGCGTCAGCGGTTCCTTTGAACACAAATGGTATAATGAGGAGTTTGCCAATCCCAATCACCAATTCAGAAAATGAATGCTCAAAAGACCACATTGAATTCGCTACTTGGCCATGGAACAAACTCGCCAACCCACCTTCAACAAGTCCCTCCGTCATTCCCAACAGCGAAAATTGTGGAATTAAGGCCACTACTGCATAACAGTTTGGACATAAGGCCACTGTCGAAGATTGTGGACTTGAGGCCACTGTCGAAGATTGTGGACTTGAGGCCACTGTCGTGTTCTTGCCAGTAACCGACAACCAAAGAACCTCCATACGCCATGCTAGGAGGCTGCATATTACCGCACAAACCATGCCAAAACCAATTCTTACAATTGCGGCTGCATTTGTTTTTGGCTTCCTGCATTTAATGTTATGCTCTAGAGGCATTTTTCAAGTTGGAATTAGACAATATTTTTTCATGCATTTAATGTTATGCCTAAGTGACTAAATGATGCTAACAGCAGCAATGAGAGGCTAAGATTATTGTTGATTAAATATTTGGAGAGGCAATGAGAGGCTAAGATAGACTTTCGTGGGGGACCCCGTTGCCATCACGTGCCCCCAATTCTAAGACAAATGATAGTTACCCAATAAACCACCATTTTCTTCACCCTCTCACATGACCTTGTTCCTACTTTTGACAGATTATTTGCATGAATTTCCATCTTGCTTTACATTTTAGGCATAGCAATGCTAGCTACATCAATCAGACTCTTGTTTAACAGATTTTAACTAGACAACTTCCAAGTCCCTTAATTTGGTTTGTAAAACATGTTGCAATTTCTAGTGCTGGGTTGTTGTGACTAAGATCATTTCTCAACAGTTGATTAGAAAAAAAAGAGTTTAATTAATTATAAATGTCATTGCATGTCGATTATTCAGAAGAGAAATGTGACTTATTGTTTCCAATTAAGCAAATAATCGACTCGTCTCAGTTTAAACTTTTGCCTTCTTAGAGATAGATACCCTTAACTATCATTTTATCTTACTCAATACTTAAGCTTTTATCATTGTTTTAATACATCATTCCCTTAACGTTAAATTTATAATTAACAGAGTCTATTTATATCCTTGATTTCAATGAATATCAATGGTTGGTTATTTTTGTATTTAAAATATTAAAATCATATAAAATAGTTATTTAATCTACCAATATAATTAACAGAGTCTATTTATATCCTTGATTTCATGTTTGTTTTTCAACCATATTTAATCTACCAATAAAAATAAACTTAAGAACAAAAGGTATGTAGGTATGTACCACTACTGCCTGCAATAACCAATGCATCAAGGGCAGAACAGAAGCCATGCAAAAGAATAAAACAAGATCCAAGAATAAACTATATTACTAGTTATGATTGTGAAAGATTTATATTTAAAGTTAAAGGAAAGGAATAATTTAAAAATCTTAATGGTTGCTGGAACAATGTCTGAGTCTGGGTACATGCATTCTATGAAATACTGGAAACGCATCAAACTTTAATCAAATGAAAAACTTTAGGCCAGAAGCCGAGAAATCACTTTTAATTCACTATTCACTAAGGAAAGTCACTTGAAGGAGCTACAAAATCTCGGAAATTAAAACTATAATTACCACAAAAATCAAATAAATTTTTGCCTACATCAGCTAACATAATACATTATGGAGTGAACAATAAAATCCAATAAATTGCAGAATTGACAATGTACAGTTTCCTAAGTATGTCTATAGCAATTGGGTAAAACTCTTCGCTTTTTAAGATTTTCGCCATGTCACTTTGCTTGGTCATCTTCGAAGGAGTAGAAATCAAAAAGGAAAAAAGAAACAATTGGCAAGATTAATTTTTCATCTTGCATTAGATCTTTTCGGCTTCAGCCATCTTCAAGGATGTGAATCCCAGTGTAGGGATATTCCTCATATCCGCCAAAACACACCCAAAAGGGATCCCGCAAGGTCTTATTCGCATGGGTGGAAGAAAAAAATTCCACAGAATGTACAATAGCTGAAGCTGTATAAATGCAGAGTGAAAGCCAACACTCTTGTAATCAGCCACTCTAATCCCACCAAGCTGGTTACTTTATACCTGAAGAGAAGCCTTGTCTTGAAGGAAACCCACCAGGTTGTGTCCTATAAGATTTCTCACTAGCAAAGCGTTTGTCCGATGGCCCAGCACCTAGGATCCCGAGTGAGTTAGGATCAGTAATCCGGACTCCATTACTTATGGTCCTTTGAGGTGGTGGCTGACCCTGGAAATGATTGTCACTTTCAGTTCTTCTTCTTCGTTTCCATGCCTCGGATTTCCCACTATTATCAACTGGTTCTGGCATTTGATAGGTAGCCATATTTTTTAATCCTCTTTGCCTCTCCATATGGCGACAGAATGGATTTCCATTTCTGCTAAATGAAACAGATATCGATCCATTGGTGAGAGAGGGGCCAACCCCTGCTTCATCTTGCTCCTGTCTAAGTTTGGAATATATTTGATGAAGCCTCTCCCCTGAAAGATGGGAAAAAGTGGAGACATATTTCCAAAGTCGCACGGTCATTCCTGTAAATAAGCACACAAAAAAAATCAAACATGTAGTAGAGAATCGTAAAACCGTTAACCAACAACTATCTTATCCTATCCTCTTAAGAGGCAAAAGGAGACCAACAACAAAAACAAAAGGATTCCATACACATGAACAAAGCAAAAACCTTTGCAAGAGGAATGAAAACTTACTATCTTGCTTATAGGATTCCTGTTCATGTTCTAGCACAATTTGATCTATCCTTCTCCCAAGAAGTTGTAAATAGTTGCGTATTTTCGAAAGCACCTAAAGTAGGGAAACAGTGAGACATTTTTTTTATAAAAAAAGACAGACATACTACAAGGCAAGAAGCCAAAAGACATACCTTTTCCTTTGGAAGATTGGCACTAGTTTGCTGCAACCTGTGAAGACGTTTCAAAGTTTTCATTTCTTCAACCATCACATCTTGACACCATTCCATCCATTTTACCTCCTTAAACTGCTCATATACTTCCTCATCGTCAGACATTTCACCCTCTTCCTTTACTATAGATTCAACCTTCTGGGGTTTCTGAAATCTATCCTTTCTCATTTGGACATTAACAGAACTCGATTTTTTCTTTTTCTCCTGGCCCCGTAATAGTGATATATTAATCATATTTTCTCTCTCTTTCTTGGAAGGCTTCCGTCCAACTCTGCTGTTGGCATTTTTCACACCAAGAACCGCAAGTTCCTATACAGCAATAAAATGAAGACATCATGGTAAGTGACAAACAATGAAGATAGATTCAACAAAGAATGTAGCATCTATCAACAAATGAAGGTCCACAGGAAGAATTAAAAAAGCTTAGTAGGGAATTAGATAATAAATTGGTGGGTGGGGAATTTTTAACATGCACATGAAAAGATTGGGGTATTGCTTCAAAACATCTTTAATCAGTGGAATGCACAAAATCAATGATAAAAATGCCAGCATTCACATTCCTTTGGTAGACTTAAAAACCAACAAATTTGTAAAACAAATGTCTTGGAACATGTTACAGAAGTGGATACTAAGAATGCACAAGTCAGACAAAATTCAGAGCTGTGCAGGACAATCATTAGCGTGGAACTTAAAGTCCACTAATTTACAAAAATGAACAAGCATGCATGTATATCATATAGCCAAGATGATAGACAACACGGCCAGAAATCTACTATTTACGTAAGTATTAAAATATTCTTGATTCTGAATCTGATATCAGTCTGCGATTACATACTCATATACATTCACTCAACAAAATTCCCTTCTCCTATGACTTTTTGTCAACTCTATTCTGACTAATAGCATGCATATTACCCTCAATTCACATCATGTCCACTGTACTAACATGTGTAGCTTCTCCACCTCTTATTCTCTTCTTTCTAGTAAATACCTTAGTGATTGGTATATAATACTTGTGAAACATTAAATACCAACAATGTCATGAAGGGTAATTAACATAGAAGAAGAATAGGAAGCATGTAAAAGCATTAGAAACAAAGAAAGAGCAAACAAGAAGCAAAAAAAATAAAAATGAAAGATCACTTGGAAGATTCGTAAATTGTAAACACAGAAGAAACAAAAGAACATAATGCTGAAATTAGAATTTAGGTAATTGCATACTTGCTCCAAAAGGGCATTAGCACGGTCTTTCAAATTTGGAGCTCGTGGCAAGAAAGTTTCATGGTGTTGAAGTTCTACAGGTGCAATTTTTTTCATAAGGCCAAGTCTTTCATCCAATCTAATATTTTCCCAATTACCAAACCCATGGTAATGTATTCCAAGAAGCAATCTAGCATCATCAACTGTAAACAAGGAAAATACAATCAGCAAAGCAGCAATTAAGTCAAAATAATAATAACACAAATTACATAAGAGGAAACACCTACTTTGATTCCATCCACAACCTTTGGACCAGTTTGATGGTTTGAGATATGACAGAACGCGAAATTGTGCGATAGGATCTTCATATCGACCAATGCGTTTTGCCAAAAGCTGAAGTTGTTGGACACGGGTAAGTAGATCATTTGCCTTAACTGGTACACCAAAAAAATCCAGCAAAGGCCCCTGGATGCAATATTATATTACATGTTATAAGCTTCTACAAAAAAAAGAATACAAATAACCATTTCAAACCCTATCTGTTATAGGGAACTTATCATTATATTAACCTTTGCATCTAGATTTCCAAGTTCTACTGCTTCTGTACAACCATTAACAAGAGCATTGAAAAGTTCAATCTGTACTCCAGGTGGAGCTGCCCCAACAGCACCACCAACCTCAGCAGCAATTAAGTCGATTTGGCTCTCATTGCCATATTTCAAAACCTGGCAAATTAATTGGGGACGAACATAAAACAGCAAAAAAATATTTATTGCTAAAGAAAATAACAAAATGAAGCATATACAAGACATACATGCACAACAACAAACACAAAATTATAAGGCACAATACTAGAAAAGCCCAAAGAACAATAAAAAGAAACGGTTATTCATTAACTCAATGGAGAAATGCAACGTCAACACAGTACACACCCACTGGCTGGCCCACAGGTCAGTACAACAATTAACTCTATCCAACACAAGGAGCAAGGAAGAGATCTTAGATCCTGCAAGGAGTAGATCACTCTGCACTTAAACAGAAATTAAAGAACAAGTACATGTGACCATAAAAAGCAGATCATTTCTGTAACAAAAACAGCAAAACTTGAGAGAGCAAACACTTCCCAGGCACCATGAACTCCATTTTGAGCTTAAGTCCATATGAGTTTTATACAATTCTTGAAGAAAAGAATACCAAATATTAATTTATTCTGAGTAATGTATATGGAAACACAAATTATAGTTTTATATTAAATATATTAATAATGAAACAAACTCTATAATAGGTTAGAAATTCAGTGCCACCTCAAGCTCATAGCTTCATTAGTCCATGCATAAGCCAAAAATTTAGCCTATCCAACAGGCTAAGTAGAATATGAAGAATTAACTATTCAGTTCTATTCTGCTCAACTACAATTTTGTGGTTCTATCTGAGATTTATAATCTTTACAGTACAAACTTCTTCATTCTAAAGTTTAAACGCAGATCCTACAGCACCTAGTTAGCTAACTTTTTCAGAATGGAAGAGAGAAAAGAGCATAAGAATGAGTGGGATGAAGATCATCAACAATATACTAATTTAGGAAATGCTTAGAAGGTGTCCAGTATAGGAAGATACAAAAGCAATAGATTTTGTTCATATCGAGACAACTCCGAAAATTGTGAGAAGTAATAGAATCTTACTGAACGAGAAAAACGAAGTGCGTCTCTTTTAGATAAATTCCCATATGACCAATTTCTCACTTGGACAGATGCTCCCTCAATCATGGGTACTGCAGGAGCGGAATACTCTGCTTTCCGGCGTTTTGGAACTTGCTCAGGGGGTTCAGGTTCCTTCTTTTTTCTTTTATTACTTTTTTCAGATGGATCAACCTCTGCATAGCTTTTAATATTTCTAGCAGATCGAGGAGCAAGAGCTTCCTAAAATAACCAAGAAAGATAAGGCAAGTAAAAGAAAATCATTTTAAGCGTTAACTGACACAAACATTACATACACAAAATTCTTAGAAACTCAACAACATTTTAGAATTTTTTTAAGAATATATCTATAAAAGAACAGGATCAAACCTCTGCTTGGAAGACAGCATCAGGCTTTATCCAACGGCTCCAGAAACTTCCATCATCTTCATCATTGCAAAAATTGGCAACCTGTGAAAAGTAAAGAGAAATAAAGATGACATTACCCAAAAAAATCAATTTTAAAAAAGAAACAACAAAAATCACAGTACTGTCCATATATCTTGCCTTAAAAGCACCTAATAACTCATTTCCCTGTTCCCCGTCGGTTTCCTTCTCTTCAACCTTCTCTGCTCTTTCAAGAATCTCATCTATATCCATACTTAACAGTCGTTTCTTGCTTTCTTCATCATTTCTTTCTTCCTTAAAAAGCTCCTCTGCTCCAAATCGTAAGATTGCAGACAGCTCATTCTGTCATTTCAGAAGCAAATGATTGGTACAGTAATTGAGTAATTAAATAAAATAAAATAAAAAGTCTGCATAAACAAAAACAATTCAATGCAGTCCATAAAATACAAAATAGAAGACAATATCACCTTAGTAGTTTGGGGGTTAGTATCTACAAAAACATGGCATGATGAAAGCAAGATAATGAATATTCACAGGAAATTACAGTTTTCGCAAATGTCCTTACTTTGTCAAAATAACTTCCTCCTTTTTTGGCTTCTTTCTTCTCCAACCTACCCTCTGCATTTAGTTTTTGAATCACCAAGTGGTCCAGAACCTATGGAACACATTCACATGAAAATGACATAAAATTATTGACCTCAAGGCATGTCAATAAGCAATTGAATGTCTTTTAGGGGAAAAAATATAAATATATATTAAACATAAAAATATAGGATGCCAAAGTTGGAGAAAAAGAGATGAAACAAAAACAGCCACCAGATATCTACTGATCTAATGATTTTTAACATACCATTTTCTTCTTAGCACGTTCCAGAATATCTTCCTCAACACTTTTGCTTGTCACAAATCTATAAATGTTAACAACTTCTTGTTGTCCAATTCTATGAGCTCTACTCATTGCCTAGAAAATATAGAAGTAACAGTAAGCACCAAATATTTCGTTGATTTAATAATAAAATTAAATCAGCTGAATACCTGCAGGTCATTTTGAGGATTCCAATCAGAATCAAATATTATAACAGTGTCTGCTGTGGCAAGATTGATACCCAGACCTCCTGCCCGTGTTGAAAGAAGGAAGCAAAAATCATCACTACCAGGTGCATTGAAATGATCCATTGCTTGTTGTCGAAGCTCAGCTTTTGTACTGCCATCAAGCCTCTGAAATTGAAACCCTCGAAGTGACATATACTCTCCCAGTATATCTAACATCCTAACCATCTGCATTATGCCTCTGTTAAGTTAGTATCATCACAAATTAATCCTTAAGCATATTTCATTTTTTTCAAAAATTAAAGCAGACTAGGATGTTTAGGCAAGCATCAATAGTTAGAAGTTATTTATGATCTTCACATCCACCTGTTCATGAATTATGCACAAGAAATAAGTCCAAATCAATAGTGAAAGATTTAAGACTTCAGAGAGACCAGCAATTATCTTTGTTCACCAGCAATCAATAATAGATCAATCAGTATTTTAGTCAGCAGTAAGTTTATCCTAATCAATTAAATGAGTTTTTGGTTTCAGTTCATAGATTATTCAAAGGATTTGAGGTCTTGAAGAGCAATTTTGACAAAATAATTTCCCTATTTTTTTGGATCTGTAGACAATAAATTTGTTCACATAAAAAGCTAAACAGTCAGGTAAAAGATAAAAAAAAAAAAAACACTCCACCGTCATGCTTTAAAATATGCACATACACAATGTTCAGCATATTGGAGGTGGGGGGGACTTAAAACAATTAGACACCAAAATTGATTCACTAGAGCACTTATACTTAACATATTTTGAGGAATGGTTTACGCGTCAATAACTGCATAGTTATTGTAATTGACACTTGACAGCTGATAAAAAAAAAAAAACAAATTTCCTTCCCAAGTTCTATTAGGTCAATTAGAAGGGTAAGAACAACTTATTCTTTCAACTACCCCTGGTAAAGTAGATGAGGAGTGTAAAAAACCGGGTTCAGAACCGAACCTAAATCGAACTAGTTTTTACCCGAACTAGTTTGGAAAAAAAGAAGTGCACTGATTTACAAAACCAATTCAATTAACCGAATTGTTTCTACAAAATCAGTTCAAATTCCAAATTGTTTCACCTGAATAATTATTTTCAATTTTTTTAAAAAAAAAAACTGTTCGGAACCGATTCGTCCCTTGGAACCAATTAAAAACTTGTTTAAAGCCAATTTGGTCTTGAACTAGTTTTCTAAACCAGTTTGACTATTTGGACATAAAACTGAACCAGTTAAAACAATTCGAAACCAGTTTGGTCCAGTTTTTTTACTGAACGGGTTTGGGCACACCCCTAGATAACAATACCAGCTAAATGAGCATTCTTAATAATACATATGAGGTTAAAGAGACTTTAAAGAGGATGAAGAATAATAAAGCGTTGGGACCTGATGATGTCCCTATTGAAATGTGGAGGGGATTGGGAGATGTGGCAATAAAATGGTTAACCAATCTTTTTAATAGGATTCTTCAAACAAACAAGATGCCTGATGCTTGGAGGAAAAATATGCTTGTGCCTATTTACAAAAACAAGGGAGATATTCAAAATTGTTCAAACTATAGAGGCATCAAACTTATGAGCCATACTATGAAGTTGTGGGAGAGAGT
>PYAF01001054.1:321584-337345 GCA_007407185.1 Glycine tomentella
TTAAACCCTTTAGTAGTTCTATGTTCCAGTTGTTCCCTGTTTTAATTCTTTTCTTCTTCTTTTCTCTTCTCCTCTCACCATTCTTTTATTTTAACTCTGTTTCTCTCTTTTGCTTTATTTTCGATTTATCATTGGGTTCATCTACCACCGACCCCAATTAATTTGGGTTAAAGGTGCTGTTGATGTTGATGTTGATGATATACATCACTGAAATTCATCCCACACCACTAAGTCTAAGTGAATAATGGCACATAAAAAGTTGATCACACAAACATTGCAGTAAATCATCTTTAAAACAACTAATAGAACATTTTACATTTATTGCAAATGAACAAAAAGTAGACTTCGTAGTTGAGCTAAACTACTCAAGAAAAATTATGATGAAACATTGTTGAGCTAAAAGCTTCCAATTATATCAAGAAGCACATCCAGTAAAGCAGTTTTAATTTTCAACAACAAACCTGAGAGAAAATCAAAACACGATGCTTGGTTTCATGCAATCTAACAAGCAGCTTATCAAGTATGACAAGCTTGCCACTGCTAAAAACAATTCTCTCTAGTTTACTGTTGTCACTACTTCCTGAGTCCCCACCATAGCCATGGTCAGCACTTTCAAACAAGAAGGGATGGTTGCAGCACTTCTTTAATTCCACCACAATATTTAAAAGAGAAACCTGAAATTTAGCAGAAAAAGATTTGTGATGATCTTTTAAGAGAAAATAATATAGAAATAAATATACATACTGAGATAAAACTTCTAATAATTTTGTTAGGCCAGATGATAATATAAATAGATGAGGGCGAGCCCTGACACAGCGGTAAAGTTGTATCTTGGTGACTTGTTGGTCATGGGTTTGAATCCGGAAAAAGCCTCTTTGCATATGCAACGGTAAGGCTGCGTACAATTTTCCTCCCCCTTACCTGCGCTTAACGTGGAACCTCCAGGCAATGGGTACGTAGTAGTATAGATGATAATAAATAGATGCAACATTTCATATATCTTCTCCCCTATGTTATCAATAGCAGGCGTCGCGGCCGCAATTGCGACGGAGCAGACATGTGCCGCTACAATGAATAGAGTAGCGGTGCGTTTTACAGTTGCGATTGTTGCACCCGCGACAGGGTGGGTAGCGGAGCGGGCGCAATCGCGGTGACGGCGACGCGGCCACGATTCTTTGTGCGAGGCTATGACGCGCACTTTGCTTGTCTTCTCTTCTCCCTTCTCGCTCCTTCACGACTGCTACTCTGCTAGTGGCTCACCTCGTTCACCGTCGTCAGCCGAGGCTTCAAGCTCGCTTCTCTGACCGCCATTGATAGTCGTTCCCATTCGTTCCCATCTTTGCTGGTTTCTGCCGCCATTCCCGTCTCCTTCTCACCGCCATTCACGTTGCCGGTGCGTCTTCTTCTCAGCCGTCATTCGCGTTGCCGGATGCGAATCAGAATCGAAGGAGGTTCATCCTCCTTTGATGCCAAACTCTTCGTCGTCGAGGAGAAGCTCGTCCGATTGGAAACCAAACGCGCAGGTGAGCAACAGAGTCAGCGGCAGAACCCAGCGGAAGAGTGACAGACCCATTCTCTCCGCCGTCTGATTTCTCAAAGCGAGGCGTGTGGATGTTAATATGTTATGCCCGCTGTCAATAGTTGATTTCATTTTTCTTTTTTTTCGGCACTATTACTCTACTATACTGTCTAGTAACCAGCACCAGTAGGGAATAAGTGTTTTTCTTTTTTTATTATTGGATGTGTTTGTTTAAATAAAAATAATTTAGACAAACATATAAAAAATAATAATAAAACTGTTTGTTTCAGCTTATATATTTATATTATAAATTTTTTAATACATATATAAAAACATTAGAATAGCGGTCATTCCACAATCCGCTATCCCAGTTTTGAGGGTAGCCGCTCCGCTCTGCTATTCGGGATTGATAACTATGCTTCTCCCTCTAATTGAATATATTACCAAAATTTAAAAAAAATGTACCAAAGCTCCTTGACATGCACAACGTACCTTATAATGTATTTATTCACTTAAATAAAAAAGGGAAAAAAGCATAAAGGCCCCTTAAACTTTCTCCTTTTACAAATAGACACCCTAAACTTTAATTGTCTCAATTGATCCTTAAACTTTATCTCTTGTAAAAAGGCACCATTAACTATATTTTCGATTCAAACATTCCTTAAAGTTTTACCTCTTTTGCACATAAATACATAAATTTCAATTTCATTTCAATTAATTCTTAAAAATATTATCCCTTTCATAAATAATTTCTTATGTTAAACTGAAGTTAATTTACCAACCAAAAAGAAATCTTAACTTTTTATTTATTTTAATTTCAACAATTTATTATTTTTATTTTTATAAACTTTTTCAAACATTAAAACATAATAAAATTTAGAATTAAAAATAAAATATTTTTTAACTAATTTTATTATCACCCCTTATATACATATTCTAAATTCATATTATTTATTATATTTTAAATATGAAAAATGAGTTGTAACAAAAAGAAAATTAATGATTAACATTTAAGATAATAAATTTAAAGTTTATGGTGTCTATTTGCAAAAAAGGTAAAGTTTGAGGATTAATTGAAACAAAATAAAGTTCAGGGTGTCTATTTGCAAAAGAAGTAAAGTTTAGGGAAATTTAATGTTATTTTCCCAATAAAATAAGAACATCATAAATGATAATAATAAACTGCACCAACTCTAGCTTGCTACTTTTGACAATCAATGAAATTTGCATGGTGGAAAGAAACCACGCATCAAAGCCAAGTATAGGCATTTCCTATAATCATCATCATGATGAAAGCACATGATCCATGTACGTTATGAACAAATGATTGTTAGAAACACAACATAGGGATGTAACCTGATTCCCACGAACTCCTTTGTTCAAATTGTGAAAATTACGTTCCAGAATCCACTTATAATACCTACACGAAGGAATACATCAACAGGAATTTAGAAAGTGAACATATGATAATAGTATTTTTCCAAAAGAAACATTTTTCAGAACTAAAATTGCACTTACTGTTTCTGAAGAGGAGACATTTCAACCCTAAGGATACGCTCAATTTTGGGGGGTAATGATTTCTCCACATCTTTGATAACTCTTCGAAGTATGTGAGGTCTCAATTCCATATGCAGATTTGCAAGCTAATATAAAATAATTTATGCACATCAAATTACAGTAAGCCAAAAGTCAAGAATCTCCAGATCAAGAAAAATCAAGGAGCAGATTAAAAATGTAACGGGTATCCATGACAACTTATACCTCATTCTCATTAAAAGAACTCAGATTCTTATAGTTTTGAACAAATTCATCCTTGCTCCTGAACTTGTCCGGATCAAGGAAATGAAGCAAAGCCCTACAAAACAGGGAGGGAGAGGGGAGGTGAATTGTCAAACAAACAAGAAAACCAAAGGAAACAAAATAACAGACAACACACATAATAGAAATCAATTTAATGGACATATAATAAGAAACAATCAATCAAGGGAGTCTCCCAAAAACTACTAAACTGTGTATTTGTGAGCATGCATAAATATACATACTATTTATAAAGTAATAAAAAGGCAAAAAACAAGAATAGAAGCACCCTTGCAGGGTAAGGCGGAAGGAATGCCATGATGTAAGCTGCTTTAAATGGTTATTGTAAATGTAAATGATATACAAATAACTCATCATTTACTAGACCGCACATCAAGCAGTTAATAAAATCATTATATGCATTTTCTGTGGCACCTTCACCAATAGACAAGAGGAATATTCAGTGATAACATTTATTAGCACTTATGCATACAAAAATATTAATAAATCCACCAAATCCACAAAAGATGTAAGTATCCATTTTGAAAAAGTCAAATATTAAAGGAAAGTGTTAATGATACCATAGTTCTTCCACACTGTTCTGTAGAGGAGTACCAGTGATAAGCAACTTGTTCTTGGTGCTAAATTCCTAAAACATTAGCAAAAAAACAAACTATACAAAATTAAACTCTATCATAAACAATTGCACAGAAATAAATTAAGAGAAATGTTACATACTGAAAGTGTCGTATACAACTGTGCCTCACTATTTTTCAGCCTATGAGCCTCATCCACCATCAGATAATTCCATTTCATCTTGGAGAGAACAGCCTTATCCTTCAAAACTACTTCATATGTAGTCAACAGTGCATTGAATTTTATTGGCTTCCCAGGTTTTTTCTCATTGTAAAATTCATATTGTTGACAAACCTGCCACAAAATGTAAAAAAAAAAAAAAATTAAAAAAAAAAATCATATCAACATCAACATCAACAGCACCTTTAACCCAAATTAATTGGGGTCGGTGGTAGATGAACCCAATGATAAATCGAAAATAAAGCAAAAGAGAGAAACAGAGTTAAAATAAAAGAATGAAAGAAAAATATCAAAAGCTTGCAGAATTTAGGCTTAAATATATTTTTTGGTCCTTCAAAGTTGGGGTCTGTCTTTTTTAGTCCCCCAAGTTAAAATTTGCATTATTTAATCCCTCAAATTTGTGAAATGCTTTTTTAGTCCCTCCTGACTAATTTTTGACAGTTTAGATGCACAATATGTGGCAGTTTTTTTTATCACAAGAGGGACTATAAAATGCAAATTTTAATTTGGGGGACTAAAAAAGAGACCCAAAAATTCGATGCACTAAAAACATATTTAAGCCCCTACATACATGTTACACTGTTTGCAGGTATCCTACCATAGAAAACTGTTCAAGTCTAGGCTTTTTAAACATAATTTAAATTGAAAGAAAAATATCAAAACGACATCCACTTACTAAGCTGAGTATACCTTAAATTTCTTTTCATGTAGCAAGAAATGATGAAGCACATCAAAGAGTATTAGAGAAATAAACATCCATGGCAATATAGGAAAAAGGTAATTAAATGCTAGGAAGACAAAAATTGAAGCATGGAAGACTTGACAAAATTCATAAATCATAACTTGCTCTCCCAAGCTATATCAGTGTAGGTCCTGTAGGATGATAGAGATTAGGACTTGAAAAAGGTCCTAAAAGATGGGTGAATAGTGTCTTACACGATGATTAAGCATTGATAGCAATAATTTAAAACTTGAACAACTTTAGGAAAATCACATCCATTAATTGCTCATGACTAGATTTAAGATCCCTATTACAGATTCATGACCACAGTTGACAGCAACTCATAATGATCACAACAAGACAAATGGAGATTAGGGTGACCATGAAAAAAAGTCCTTATTCCGAACGAGTATTACCCATATCCTCTATCATAATAAAATGATCACAAAGACAAGACAAAACAAGTAAACAACCTAAAACAAGTATGATTCAGTAAGAGCTTTCTATGGTACAAACCCAAGCTAAACTACCTCCCCCCCCCCCCCCCCCCCCCCCCCCCCCCCAACCCCCCTGTTTCCAAATTCATTTGTTCACATATTATTTTCTGTATAATGCATGTTCTTAAACAATAGTGAAGGACCATGCTAGCATCAGCACAAAAAGACCAGAGATGTTGGACATATAAGCTGAGTTAACATCTTAAGGATTGATATAGTAACTTGTTAGGGACTACATCCTGCACTTATCAAATTCAGCATATGTATCTACAATCTAAAAAGACAAGCTGCTGAAATATTCTACATATCAGACAGAAAACTTCACTCACATATATGTAGGCTGTAGTCTAATAAAAATAAAAGTTGCAGAAATATGCTATATATCTGACAGATTTTATACTTTCATATACACATTAACCAAAAACTCAGAAATGTCTCACCTCTCGACTTGCACGAGTACCCACATATATGATAATATTCATATCAGGAAGCCACTTCCTGAATTCTTTGGCCCAATTTGATAAAGTGGACAATGGAACAACTACAAGAAAAGGACCATGGATTTGCTGCGCATTCTGTGCAAGGAACAAAAATGCATGTATTATTACATTGCAAGGGCAAGTGTAATCAAATAGTGATACTATACCTGTAGAAAACCAAGCATCGATACTGACTGAACAGTTTTTCCAAGGCCCATTTCATCAGCTAAAATGACATTTGTATCATTTCTCCAACTGCAATACACAGATTTAGAACACCAAAAACTTAAAATGCACCTTGACAAATATACAGATATGCGTACCTGTTAACAAGAAAATTCAGACCCTCAAGTTGATAATCACGGAGCTCTCCACCCTTCAACCATTCAGGTTGTTCCTCAAGCTTCCGCAAACTTGCTAAACATCACAACCAAATATTAAAATCAGAACTTACGTAGATAATATCATGATATTCTGTACATGAAATAATGAACAAAAATATTCTTTATATGGTATTAAAAATATTAAAATAACCAAAGAACCAAAAAGGAAATAGGTTTCAGAAGGCAGGAATTACAAACAAAAGAAAACTATCAAATAATTCTCAATCACCCCCACCCCAAAATCCACTTTCTCAAATTTAAGCCTAAGAAGTGATAAAATGCAATTTTAGAATGAACAGATCAAAGTTAATTGTTAATAATCTGATATATTATTAAAAATAACACGTGACATCTTTTCACAGAAACAGAAAAAAAGAAGTCAAGTTCTCTAAGAAAGTCTAATACAATGTTAAAATTACATATTAAGAACATGTAGAATAAAATGTGGCATATAAATCACTAAAAAAATTTATACCTATATCTATAAGGTTTTCTCAACTACAAAGTTTATCTTTAATGTAATCAATTAAAAATTGTAGTTTTGCAAATTAAAAATTATGTTAATAATCTACTAAGTAGAAAAAGAGTAATATTGTATACAATTTCCTCAATAAAGCAATTTTATTAAAAAAAAATAAAAGAGAATGGTCAAAAGCAATAGATGACAGATTCTCCTAAAAGATTTCACAATATAAAACTAGTAAAAAGTCACACCTAGAGTCTAATGGCTTTCCAAAGAAATATGGAATTCATACAAAAAAAAAAAAAAAAGTTCAATCATGTCCCAGTCTGCTCCTATGTTTAATAGAGAAGACATGCTATTAAAACAATGACCCTAATTTGAAATAGAATCAAGTAAATCAAGACTGAGAAGTCCCTCATGATATGAACAAAACAGAAGTGTATTTCTGGTACACTAAACAAATTATAGTGATACAACACAATTGGTAAAGGTGTACCAAATACTGTAGGTCTTTAGTTTTGTAATTTAATGCCAAGAACTTAAGAAAACATATTGTTGTAGATAAAAGATAATAACACAAGTTTACCACACCAGCAACCATGTCAAGTGCATACACAGAATCTGTGGAAATGTTCCAGGTTTTATCGAAAAAAGACCATTGTCCATAAACAAGCCAAGGAGTCTACCAACCTTTGCTCTTCTTACGCTGAGAATCAACCATCTTTCCTTGAACTGCCATAGCAGCCTCACGAGCCTGTTCAAATATGACAGAACAAAAAGTTCACTGTAAGACAAATAGATAATATACAAATTATTATATATAAATCTTATTAACATGTATGCATTGCACACCACTGATAAACATAAATACAAGAACCAAGCCTAGTCTACTCCCAGTGGGTTCAGACTTCAGATGTGAAACTCCCAAAACTACCCCAGGGGATAACCATTCTTAGCACTGCTCTCACCCAAGCATGCACAGCACCAGAAGTTTAATTCAATTGAAGACAGAAATACAGGAGAAAAAAATACACACTGACCAAGAACATTAAAAGGAAAATCCAACATAAGAGAACATAAAGATCCTGTCATGAAAAGTCAAAGAAGAAAAAAGGAAAGTTCCAATGAAACAAGGCTAACATCTGTACTGATCCAAAACCCTACTAATAAAGGCTCAGAGCGTAGGTGTTTTTGACACAAGGGGAACTACCTGTTTATCAGTTCAAAGGATGTGTCATTAAGTGTTCAATAAAAAAGAAGCATGGACACTCAAGCAAAACCAGCCCATACATGGATATTATCTGACACAGACATATGTTGGATCTAGTCGTACAGTTATCAAGAATGTGTCCTGTATTTCTGAAACTCAGCTCAGTAAAGATAAAGACTAGACCATAGAAAAGCAAACAGTCAAATCTGAGAACCAAGGAATAAAATACTACAATACTACATGAAATTCTATCTCAGTCATATGAGATGACTCCAAGAGCATCTGATTGAATGTTAGTTGTATCCCGAATGCTATTTATTTAAAACAATCATGTCCTCGTATCCACTCAGTATCCATACTCATACAGTCGTACCCATATTCACAAACATAATTGTGTCCATGTGTTGTGCTTCCTATGTTCAACAACAACTCTCTCTCTCTCTCCTTTAGCCATGCCATCTTAATTTGCACAAAGCCCAAATACAAGCAAGATAGCTGGATAATAACTTCCATAAGAAGAATGACTATAGCCAAATAACAAACTTCTCAAAACCAATATGATAATGACAATACAGTGAAATAGAGACCTACCATGTACTCATCAATAGCATGTTGAGCAAAAGCAATATCAATGTCCTTTTCCCTAGTACATCAAAAGTGACAAATTGCATAGAATCATTAAAACAGAACAGATGTCTAATAACAGAGAATACTAACATCATACTTGCTAAATAAGGATCTAAAAGTTTAAAACTTAGTGTACAACAATGTTTAGAGAAAAATTCATCCTCCTCTAACATGAAGACACTCGATGCACAGAAAATGAAACAAAAAAAATAAGTAAATCATTACTAAATTTTTAAAGTGTACCAGGTCACTTCAGCATAAGATAGTCCTTGCCATTTGACCAAGTATTCTGGAATAACATTGCCAGAACCATCTTTGCTGATCCTATCTGCAATTATTCTTTCCACCTGAAAATGCAAATAAACAATCCAATTAGCAATTAGCTATACATCAGATAGAATAAGACCAAAGTAATGAAAATATTGGAATGCAGGAAAGCAAACCTGACTGTTCTGTTTGATAATATCTAAATCCATCTCCTTACTAACATCATTGACCTCAATCTGCATACAGGAACAACCAAACAAGAAATGATTAAAAAAACACATAATATCAATGTTCTTTTCCGGATAAACTAATTCCTCCAAATAAATTTCCACAAAAACTTATGCAGTATTCATAGCCTCCAGACCTATTAAATAAACCAGAGCATCTAAACTGATTGGCTGAACTCAAATAATTACCTCCTCTCTTGAGATTGTCCTCCTGTACCTGATGTCTTCCATTATTTTCTTTGTATAATTCAAAACCTTCTTAAAACCACTGAGCTGCAATCTCATATAGACAGAATGTATTAAATTTCGGCCAGAAAAAAAAAAAAAAAAACAAACAAACAAACTCAACATGTGGAAGAATAAAACTGCCAAACAATAAGAAGCAGGATTGTTTATAATAAAAAACAGAGACAGACAGAAAGACAATTTATTTTTTTATCAGCAAAAAGTAATATGTATTATAATAATAAGATAAGTACAAGTGGTACTATTATATTTACACTGTTGCCCTACTATGTGTAGGCCTATGGAGTCCTAATACAAGCTGTATTGCAAGAATTAGGCATCCATAGGTCTGGATTTGTCTAGATACCCCTCCACAAAAAGTAACCTATAGAGAAATCCCCCCCTCTACAAAAAGACAATAATAACAGTGTAACTATGATTAATGCATGATACACAATAAGAATAAATATCATCATACGTTTTGCAGCTCAGCAAAAGACTTCCACCGACAGTGCAAATGTGACTGCCCTTTCCATTTTATCAAAAATTCAATCTCATTCCAATCAATTTCTGAATCAAATAAGTGACTCATTAAAACAGGCTCTGTTGATCTATTATTCCTTTGAGCATCTTCAGCCATGCCCTTTGGCTGATGCCAGAGCACCTTTTCAATAGAGTCACCATCGTCCTCTTCAATTTCTTCCTGAAGAACGCTTAAAATAATCACATTAGTAGAAATTAAAAATATGTATTAAGTAAATAGGAGATATCATAATAACATATCATACTCCCACCAGAAAGCCATTCCCATGTAAATAAAAATCTTAATAGCCTTATAAAATTATGATTGCTAGATTAAAGTATGCTGATACATTTGATAGATATAATGAACTAGAATTAAAGAAGGCACCTACAAAAAAAATGACATATATCCACTCTGTAAGCTAACAAATCTACTACCCTTCCAGAGAGATAGAATGGGAAATCTAACATCAAAACCAATGCAACTGAAATTACCATCTTGCATCTTTAGCTTAAACTCTGTCAAGCAATCAGCAAACCTCATAACTGAGATCTCTCCACCACCACCACACCAAAAGTAAAGAATAGAACAGCTGGCACAAATTACAAACATAGCTAATGGTCTCCACCAAGTAAGTGGTCATATACCACTCTCTTAAAACAAAATATCCAATTTCATAAGCTTTCTTCAAGCCAATAATCATTCTCTGATCTCTCGCTTAAAGACAATACACAAAGGATAAAAGACATCACCTCCTAATCTATATCCTTAAATATTCTCAATTTTCTGAATGACGATTTAACACAAGACTTGAGTGGATTTATTCCAATTCTCCTCAGGAACACACCCTATATATTTAATAATCCTTTCTCTTAAGCACGATAGTTCATACTATAAATAATGAAAAATTAAAAGAAACACCAAAATAATAGATAACTAAATAATCATAAGTTCATCACAACATAATTCCACTTTCTATTTTTTCCCATCACATTGAAACTGAAACAGAGGAATAGAAAATACATTATTTTCAGATTTCAAGTGCATTCATTCAAACCCTCCACTTCCTATGAAAAATATTAATCTGAACTTTAAATCATGCAATCCCACATTCCCTCGCCCCCAAAAAAATAAAACACACATCTTAGAAGGGATGAGTAGGAGAACATAAGATACTAGTTACAGATATAAAAAATATTGGGACAACCTTTTTGTGATTGTTGATGTATCATTATTTGTAGCCAACCTTCACCTAGTGTGATAAGGCTTTGTTGTTATTGACGGATCCTAATTTGGAACAGTTTTAGCAGGTTAGGTTTAAAATGGTGATGGTAAAAAGTAGGTGAAAATTTCTGCGCACTACACAGTTGTGCAGCCCATTCATGTACTTGGTTTTAGGGGTTCTCTCTACTCTGCAGCTTAATTTCATTTAGGATTGTGCTTTTGGCCACACTATAGGCTACTCAAATCCAATGGTTGTTTCAATAGAGTTGTGACTTCCCTCTCTTCTTTCTAATAAATAAATATTTTTTGTCATCAAATATATGTAAAACTTATCCTTGTTAAATAAAACCACAACTTCCTCATAACATACTACCAATTTTTTTAATCAATAAGAAGAAGAAAAAAATGTCTAACCAGTAGTAGTCATTTGCAATGCAAGTGAAAACAGCCTATGGAACCCATGTTATCTGAAGTGACATGATGATTTCAGTCTTATATGTGAGAATCAATATTTAACATTTAATTTTAGTAGATAAATAAACCCCAACAGATAGGAAGTAGAAACCATGCTCAGATGTGTATAATGAAATCTGTACCTTTTGGGACTTTTTCTTTTTCCCTTCATCAGCTTCTTCACTCTCTTCACTTTCAACATATGATACCTTCCTGACTGTCCTACTAGAAGTGCGAACCTCACTATTGCGTGAAGAAAAACCTGTGGCTGCAGACGAGCGACCATTGTTCTTGCGGACATGAACACTCCGCTTTTTTGTGCTTTTGAAATCCTCATCACTATCACTGTCGGAATCCTCCGTTGTTGACTTGTTGTCCTCAAAAGATGATTTAACTCTTCTTTGTTGACCAGACGCAGCATACACTTTGCGTTCTCTGGTAGATTTTATGTTTTGTCCAATCTTACCTCGTTGCCTTCCTGTAGGTCTTTTATCATAGAAAGGTTCATCATCATCGGAGACAACTATATTTTCGTCACTGTCATCATCTTCATCCGAGCCTTCACCTTCCCAATCTTTATCCTGTAACATAACAACAGTTAAACCATTTGATATTCAGAAAAATCCACCAAAAAACCAAGACATTATATAAACTTCAAAAGTCAAAGCTAACAGTAAAGCAAAATTTGTCCTCTAATGAACATATACAACCCCCCCCCCCGGGGCCCCCTTACTAGATAAAATACCGTAAACGAAATAAAATTCAGCAACAACAATAACCACAAATAAACAACCTTGTTTCCAGCATGACCACTTGTGGTGGGCTCAAAGTCTGCATCATCAGGATCATCTTCTGCACAATGTTAACATTAAAAAATCACAGGTGTTCAACACTAACCAGAACTAGGTAATGAGGGCTAAACATTAGCTAATTCAAAAGCAGTACTCCATACTTAAGAAACAATCTTTATATAAATAAAATGTTCAACATACCATCTGCTTCATCCTCTTCTTCATAATCAGCATCATCACCATCATTATCATTATCACCATCATCATCATCTTCACCATCATTATCTTCAACATCATCTGAAAACCTCGAATTCCTATGCAAAGTTCTATTTGCAGAGGTCGACATCCGTTGAGGCCATGAATTCGATCCAGTGGGATTTTTTATCCCACCATAATGTAATGAGTCACTTTGCTCTTCCCCATCCTGCTCATAATACTCATCAGACAACATCTCTTCAGCAGGAACATCAGAGTGACCTCTTGGACCTTTTCCTGCCTCCTTTTGTCCATCATCATCATCTGAGTCTAATCTTCCCGCCCTTCCATCCAACGAATTATCTTCAGACCCATCTGCATTTCTATAATCTGATCCACTTTTTGATTCCTGCCCAGATTCAGAACCATTTTGAGGGTCCATTTGCCCACAGTCCTTCCAAAATGTTGAACCCCACCTTCCAACCATAGCTGTTTTACTACCAGTAGTCAGCAAGTTTGATTCTTTCACAGCATCTCCATCATCGGCTGTTGCCTCAGTTTGCAGTCTACTGGAACCATCTGGTTCGCCATCACTCTCATACTGTGCCTCCATGTTCATATCAAATTCCTTCTCACTAGAAGTTGCATCAGTACAATCATTACCTACTGATCTATGAACTCTATTAGCATTCTGTCCTTGGCTTTTATCTTCCATGACACCATGTGAGACTGTATCATTTGAAAAGTTCCTAAAGAAAGCCATCCTGGAACATATGACTAACTAGCTATTATCTTTACTTCACTCTCCTGACTGTGGATGTGACTAATCATAATAAAAAAAGTGACAAAAATCAAGTGCTGCTTCAGTTATCTTCTGTCTCACATTCCCCAAGACCTAAAAAACAAAGAGTGATATACGGTCAGTAGGATCCTGAATGATGCTCAGCTCATGCCATTGATCACACACTAATGATATAAATATAATACAAAAGAATGCAAGTTAAATTAAATAAAAAAATAGAATCCCGTATTAACACCATCCAGCAAGTTAGAAAGGACTTAGAGGAAAAGCATCAAACCAATTTACATCTTCTGCATTACTTCTACAAATACATACTTACAAAACCACCAAGCATGCTTAGCTCTTAATAGACAAGTTAGCAGGTTCAAGTGTTCAATCATCAGTGACTCCATAGAGTTGCAATTCCTTTACAAACAACTGGTTAATAAGTGAGTTAAAATTCCCATGCTATTTATTTCCTCACATTTTCTAGCAAATATGCAACTTGAAATGAAATAAGAAAACCATGCTCCAGGTTCAATTCAAGCGGAACTTGTACAAGGTATGGCAAATTGGATTTCAGCTTCAAATTCTAGGTTAAAAACAGTCCTGTATGCATTATCCTAAGTTCACGAATGAACCACATTGATCAAGGAGTGTAAGCACTGCTTCAAACGAGTGCCTAGTTTAACGGTCAAAACTGAATTCCGTTAAGACTCGTATTTCGACAAAATCAAATTTCAATACCGTGCAATGCACAAAATCATCAGCATCATATCAAAAACAAGTTAATCTCCGAAAAGCAACGGCAAAACCGAATCGAAAGGGAGAAAGCAACGGATCGAGCAGCAAACTGAACGAAGCTCGACACTAAAACCCTTAAGGCTTGGAGAGCGAGACCTTCGGTACAAAAAACCAACCTAAATCCGAAATCGGAACCATAATTCCGAAACTGAATCCCTACGCAATGAGCGAATCCATGCACCGATGATGCAAGCAAGAGCGAGCGAGCGACTCTCACCTTTCCACGTGCAGAGAGTGGAACAGAGTTCCGGCAATTTGATTCGAACGGAAGGAACCGCGACGAGCGACGATGCGCAGATTAATAACCGTGCGCGCTCCTCCTCCGATAAGGACTCACCGGAAACAGAATCGCCGGCTGCGAATATCAAAAGAAGAGAAAGGAGGGGAAAAAAAAAGGACAGAAGAATCGGTTGATGTTTGAGGAATCGCGTTAGAGCGAGATTCGAATGAAAGAGCGGCGGCGGCGGAGAGATATGCCGAGCGCGGCGGCGGCGGGTTGTAACTTCCGATTTACAGAGTAAAACGACGAAGCGATTGGGATTAAACGACGATGTTCAGATGAAAGGGGGAGAGAGCCTTTTTGTTTGCCCTTTTTATTTTCCTCTAAAGAGAGACACACGGAAAAAGGGATATATTAATAAGGTGAGGAAAAAAAGTTTTTTTTTTTTTTTTTCATTTGAGAAACGTTTTTATTTACACTCTTTTTTTAATTTTTTTAATTTCTTTAATTTCCGCTGCCTCATGAGTCATGGTGGCATTGGCTCTTGAGTGTAACCAACTATACGAGTCCACGTGGCGATGATGTTTCGTGGTCATTCAATTGAACGGTTAAGGTAAATCTGTATTTATTTCTCAATAATTCTAAATTTTCTTATAACTATTTATTATTAATTTACTTAATTTTATAGTAAATATTATTTGTATTTAATATTTACAAGATATTAAATATAATTTTATTTTCATTTAACTTTTTTATAAAATATTAATGTTTAAATTTTAATTAGCAACCTAGTTTGTGGAATATAAAGTTAAATATTTCTTGTTTATATAAAATTGAATCTAAAATATAAAATATTTTTAAAAATATTACATTATAATTAAAATTTTAATAAATAACTTTTTATATTTCATATTTTTGATAAGTTATTTATATTGTGATACAAAGTTATTTTTAACTATTGATAATTGCTTTAAAAATACTAAAATTAAATTTAAGAATGAAAAAAATGTGACTAACCTAAGTAGTCATAACTTCTAAAAGTATTTTTATTTAAGAAAACTCCTAAAAATACATCCTAAATTAATTTCAAAATAAAGATTAAAAAAATATATGTTGAAAGAGATAGATAATTAATATATGAGATTAAGAAAGAAAAAATCATGTGACTCAAGGAGTGTGATAATAACTTACAAAAATATTTTAATTGAAGACAACTATTAAAAATATAGCCTAAAAACATTTTTGTTAAATAACAACTCACAAAACTGATATCATTCAAATGTATAATAAAATATAAAAGCATATATAAAAGTAAAAAATGTAAATTGAGTTTGAAATTATGATTTATTATTCCTTTAAAATTAATATTTTTTTTATTCTTTATATATAGCTATTGGACAAATATAATTTATTTATTTATTTTAAGCGATTATTCTATTCTTAGTAATAAAGAACTTGTTCTTATTAACTCTTTAGAAATATTTAGATGAGTTTAATTACATTATAAAAGTTTTTATAACTTATATATTTTTAGTTTAT
>PYAF01001054.1:337445-360222 GCA_007407185.1 Glycine tomentella
TAATAAAGAAATATTTTGAACATATAAGTTATATTTTAAATTTATAATAAACCAATTAATTATAATCTTTTTATAATTGTTTTAAAAACATTGAAATACAATTTAAAAATAAATATGAAACTGATAAGATGGTTTTCCTTTAATTTATAAAAGTAATAGAGTTGCAATATCCTGTATAACAGATTTTCCCACCTAAAATGTATGAGTTTGACTCTTTCCATCCTTATTCTTATAGGATTTTATGTGTTTAATTAAATCTGCAAGAAATTTATCTCACAATTTTTAATTTTTAATTTACATATACATTTTTAAAAATTATACTAAATAATTAATTATATTTTAATTTAAATAAAAAATAATAATGGGCCGGTTTGATGCTTATTGAGTTACAACACAAGTAGAACAAATAATGTGCAATTTATCAAAATACCCTTTTAATATTATCTAATTGTTCATAGAACCATAGACCGTTGACTGAAATAAGCCATCTTCTTCTTCCTTTCACTCGCTTCAGCCATCCCACTCTGTTCTAACCTTTAAAATATAATAAATTGGTTGAAGCCATTGTTTATAATCTTCACTAATGTCATATGATCATGCCTTAATGCCTACGTTGCCCATTTAATATTCCGCGATTTGTTATAATCATCTAACCAGTGAAACCCATGATAAAACAATTAACCTAATAAATTTCTAAAACTAACGCTATATTGAAGGGGGTGAAACTCATGATACAACAATTAACCCGACCAATTTCTGAAAATCACGTTATATTAAAGGGGGTTTTCAGATATGCAGCAACTATTAACCCAATCAATTCCTAAAATTCACTTTATAGTAAAGGGGATTTTCAAATATGCAGCAATAATTAACCCAATCAATTTCTAAATTTACGTTATATTAAAGGAGGTTTTCAAATATGCAGCAACAATAACTAAGAAAAACACGACGGCTGCGTCTTTGGACGTGACGGTTTGTGAGAGCGTCATAGGAAAGTACGTGAATAAGGAGGAAGCAACAAAAACAGAGGCAGCAACACAGGAGGGATTAGTGATTAGGAGTGATCGCGGTCTAAATTTGATCGGTTTTGAAGTAAAAAATCATCCGATTTAATTCCTTTGGTTTGGTCATTTAATCATCTATTCGATTTAAAATTTTTTTCAAATTCGATCCATTCCAATCCAATTTTTTTCGGTTTGGATTGGATAGGTTTTTTATTTTTTAAAAAGTCTAAAAATAAAACTTATGAAACTTCTTTTTATCAAAATAAGGAGTATCTAGTAGAAATAAATACATTCATTGGACAAAAATAAACCTCATTTTCTAATTTTCATTGGACAAACATGTTTATTGGACAAGATAAGGAACAATTTTTTAGTGCGTATTAGATTTTTGGTTTTTGAGCTATGATGGGGAATAAGGCCCAAGTAGGTAAAGGGTAAGGTAAGGTTTATAATTGGAACGATTTGGATTTATCGATTTTCACTAATCAAACCGAAAACTGATCCAATCCAATGAAAATTTTCAGTTTTTTCGATATTTAGTTATTTTAGTTATTAATTTTTCGATTCGATCACCGCAATTTACATCGATTTAGATCTGTTAATGAACACCCCTATTAGAGATGGAGAACGTGCCAAAGATGTTACAAAGAGAACTAGCAAATACTCATTCCTATACATGGATGAGTCAACTATTTTTCATGTTTAATAGAAAAATAAATTATATAATACATATTTAATTTATTAAGATTATTGTAAAAAAATCAATATTTATATGTGATGAGATTGTTTCTAAATATTTAAACTATATTTTTTGTTTCCAATAAATATATAATAATAAGATGAAAATATGTGGATAAAAACAAATACTATGCTAATTTGTATTTTAAAAAATATGATATAATGTAAAATAAGATAAGCATTGATGAATTCAAATTTAATATATTGTGGTCACAATAAAAGGACATGATTAACTATTTTTAATATAATAATAATAATATAACATTACATGATAGATTTATCTAATAAAAATATACGAATGAATAAAGTATTTTTTAATTTAAAAAAAAATATTAATAGACTAAAAGATATTTAAGTCTTATCTAAATTTATAATTATTTATAATTAAAATATATAAGTAATCAATATAAATAAACATGAAAACAGGATAAGACGAGAACAATTATATATGTTATTTTTCATCCTCATTCGTACTTAATAAAATTAAAAATTAAAAAATTAATTCAAATATTAAAAGATATTTTAGTCATATTCAAATTTATAATTATTTTAAAGAAAAAATGTATAACTGATGCTTGATGTTTATGAGTAGACATGTCTCTATTTTTATTCTCGTTCTTGATTTTTATCTCTATCTCGAATAAAAATTTATATTTACACTCATTCTGGTTAGGATCATATATATTTATTTTGTTGTCTTTCTTATTTACTAAAAATTACTCCTACTTCAAACAAAGAAAATATATTTGATTATAGTTGTAAAATTATTTATTATTTTATTTGAAATATTTATAAAATAGTATGAGAAATTGATTTTTTTATTGCATCAGAAATTTGATTTTTAATTTTTAAAAAAGATTTAACTTATGTTAAATTTAAATAATTTTGTAAATTTGAAAAAATAAAAGCATTCAATTAATTTGTAATTATACTCTAAAAAATAATATTAATTTCTATAATATTTATAGTTTACAAATTATAACTAAAATTAAAAATAATTTAATTTATGATATTATTCAGTAACTAATTTAATTTTTTTTACAAATTTATAAAAATAAGTAACATTATTTTTTAAGAGAGAGAACAGTTTAATAAAAAAAGAGAAGCTTTGGAGAATTTTTTCAAGAAAGTGACATGGTTCCCAAACTCAACCTTCTTTTATTAATAAATGATAAAAGTAATAAATAATAGATATATAATATAAGTTACTGTCTAACTTTCGAATATTTTTTTGGTTCTAATGAATAAATAAAATTAAACTCAGAAATAAATAAATAAAATAAAATTTAAACTCAGAAAATAATGTAAAAAGAATACAACAAAAAATATGAAAAAGAAAGAGAATATCTTAAAAAAAGAAAGAGAGTTTTTGGAAGGAAAACTTCTTACAAAATGTTAGCATGTGTCTATAGGGAAGACATTGTTTTATCAAAGTATATATATATTGAATTTAGAAATATATTGTTTTTACTATAGATAAATAAGAAGGAAAAATGAAAGAGAAAACATTAAAAGAAAAAAATAACACACGCAAAATAAATAAAAATGGTAGAAAAATGTAAAATAATAAAAGAAAAGGAAAGAATAGACGTTAAAAGAAAAAATTGAAAAAGAAGAAATAAAGAAAATTTGAGTAGGATAAATAATAATAAAAAAATCCTATATAAAATAGCTAGATGAGAAAAAAAAAGGAAAACAAAAAACAAAAAAAAAATTGAAAAAAAAATTCTGGAGAGAAATTTTTTCACAAAGGTGACATGTGTTCAACAACGACATTGTTTTATTATAGTATATCAATATAAACATAGAAGTAGAAAACGTCTCAAAGATAAAGAAGTATATAAGAAGGACAGTTTTGATTTTTTTATTTTGTTGTGTCTATAATAAACTTTCAAATCAAGCATAGAATAAATCAGTTTGTGTTGTGTTGTCCCTCATCACTTGTTTTGTTCTGTCATATAATAAACTTTCAAGTAAAAAATGGAACAAATCGGTTTGTGCTCTCAATTTTTGGCAAATCAAACAAACCCAATGATTAGAAAAACTATATAAAAATGTGCATTATTTTTTTGAGATATTGTTCATTCATTATTTTTTAATTAAACAAATTTTGGATATCTAAATCGTTATTTGTAGAAGGTGAGCAAGCTTCAGCTGCATGGTAGTCTAAAGCTGATGAAAATTTGAAAATAATAGGTGGGTGCACACAATTTGATGACTCTTGGGATAAATTTCACTGGTTTAACCCAGTTTAATGACATAATCATCGAGCGAATAGCACACACAATCCATTAAATCAATTGAACTATGTTTGTTTTCTAGTTGGATTGGTCCAATTTACTAGTGAGCTAGTTTTAATAACACTGATATTGTCAATGTTTATCGAAATACAAAATGAAAATGTATTTTTGTTTAAAAAAATTTAAAACAATGGAGATTTGGATGTTAACTTACAAACATGGGTAGGAATAGCAAAGCATCATAAGTACTTACCCATTAAAGCCCAATCCAACCCTTTGTGGGCTTCAAGCGTCAAGTAACGAGTAAAATAATATTGTTCTCATGGATTTTTTTCTGATAAAAAAAAAGCTTATTGACTGAATTTCACTCTTTTAAATTATAAATTTACTTTGAAAGAGAAAATAAAAATATTAAAATCACAATTGAATAGACATGCATTTGTAATTAATTATATAAATATTATTTTGCTCAATTAAATGATTATTTATATATTAATTATTAGTTTTTTAATATCATAATTATAACTCATTTTATTTTCTCAAAGTGTTTTGTTGGCTTCAGAAGTGTGGTAACTACAAATCAGTGACAAATTGATAATAACATATTAGTAGCCAATTTTGGAGTTCGGAGGAAAGGAATACAAAACATCAATAGTGCACCGCAAACTGAACACAAAATGAAGGATGAGAATGTTTTTGTAAACTTCATTATGATACCAACAGATACCCAAATATACACCTAATCATTCCAACCAATCGCCATGTTCTCTTTTGTTGAGTAATAATAATTCCAATACGTAAAATAACATAATTTCAATACAGCAGGTGGCCAAAAAAATTACACTAGCTAATTTACATTATTGGATTCTTCTTAATTTTGTTGTGAAATAGTATTGATTAATTATAAAAAAAATATATTGATGATTAATATCACATTATTTTAATTATAACAATAAATATTTGATGTTGGACTTAATTTTGATATGAATAATTTGTGATGAGGTAGATTGTTTATTCTGAAATCAGCAGCTATATCCATGCACAGTACTCCACTTATCTACTAGACTATAAAAAAAATGATTAAAAAATGTTAAGTGTTAATTTTTGTTAATAAAGAAATTCAAATTTGCGATTTATTCCTCTCATTCTTCACTATTTATTACCAATATAATTTTTTATCTCCTTACTCGACCATTTTATCACGTTAAATAGTTTAACATATATAATTGTGATAAATTTTAGTTAGTGGCTAGTTACACCTAGTCATCACATATATAATAATTTTATCTTATTTTTTTCTCTGGCAATGCATCAAGAATAAGATTATAAAATGAATTCAAATAAAATAAATCTTAAGACATTTCTTAATTAAAATGTGTGATTATTCAAGGTTTTGAAAAATAATCTACAATTGCAAATTTTATTGCAATGTTAAGGTTTTTGAAGTCTTCAAAATTACAATGCAATCGTAATTGTAGTTCCATTAGTTGTACTTGTCTTTCACAACATAAAAAATTGCAACAAAATCGCGATGATAATCATGGCCGGAATTTAAAACCTTTACACGCCGACTATTAATTTATGTCACAATATGCAAAATCTATTTTCTAAAATTTCAGCATACCCTACCAAAATCACTTGAATTATGGTAAAGCAGAGAGAAAAAGAAATGTACTCTGACATGACATCTCCTAGATTTCATTATGCAGGTGATGAATATTTCCCAGAATATTACAAGCAAGTAGAAAACGAAAGCCAAGGAATCTAACTCCAATTTCCCCATGTATTGTACAGACTCCTGAGGTAGTACTATTAACATCAATTCCCTTTCCCCTTTAGCATCATTGTCCAACTATAGTAAATTTTCCAGTATGCCTACAATATGCAAGTCTCTTGTTCCCATAGCTAAGTGTTAATAAAGAGAAGGAAAAAAAAACCCTTTAAAACTCAAATGACAAACTAGTTAGGAAAATTGACAACTTTACCAACCGGCAACATTAACACATGCAAGGCACATGTATAAACTCAGCTTTTTCTTTTATTTGCTCTTTAACTTTTCCTTTGGTTTTTTGGTAGTAGATCACTGCTTGTGGAATGTGTTTGGTTGCTTTGCTTGTGCAAGCATTTCAACCACTTCCCTCATGGTTGGTCTCTCCACACTTTGTTCCTGAACACATAGCATGGCCACAAAGTATACCTGCTTTGCTTCATCTAAGGGAATGTGAAATAGCCTCTCATCAAGAATCTTCACCACCTTGTCATTGCTCCAATTTGTTTGCAACTTGGTCCATTGAACAATGTCTAGACCTTCTTCACCAAAATTCCCCACTGGCCTTCTCCCTGTTAGTAGTTCTAGCAGCACCACTCCAAAGCTATAGACATCACTTTTCTCATCAACTTTCAATGTGTATGCATATTCTGTGATATATAAATCAAAATCAGTACACCATAATAGTTGGCTTTCACATTTTAGCACAAAAGTTAAAGTAGCTATGCCAATGTATGACAGTACAACAAATGTCATTGTTGAGAAAAAAGTGTATGAGTATGTAATAAAAATAATAATGATTATAATGACGATGATGATGATGAAAAAGACTGGCTAATTAACAGTTTTATAGACAAACAAGGGGAACGCTTTATATTTAATTTTCAAGTCAACAAATTAAATTTGTAAGAAGACAAGTTCGTGGTGCCTTGTGCCCGTAAATTGTTGAATTTTCTTTTTCTGGGGTTTTGAGAAAGTAAATCTTAGATCTCAATCTGGTGCCTTGATGAAAGAAGCATATGCTTTTGGTTAATGTGCATTTGGTGGCTCTTATAGATATGTTAAAGGGTGTTAGTCAAAAAAGGATGGTTGTGTGATTTGCTTTGGTTTGAATACGGGTTTATGATTTCAAGGCATGCAAAAGCACAAACTAAGTTAAGGTGAGGAAAAGAAAAAGATTGAAAGAATTCTCCTTTGTATTAGTGGAGCCTTCGACCAATCTAGAAATTCACGTACATGTGGGACACGGTGGTCCCAGAAAATAACAAGTAAATGCTAATGCTACAGTCGTAAAATAAATAAAATATTTTTGTGCTAACAAAAGACAGAAAAGTATATTAATTCTATTCCCATTGACATTTTTACTATGAATATTTGATTGTTAAATGGACCTGAAATAATCATCTATGTTGATATCCCTTCACCTTATTGGCCCAACCCACTACATTTGGCCTAGTAGTAAAAAAATTTGGATAAGTTGTACAAGATTCTAAATCCAAACTTAACTGTTGTCATTGTCATTGTGCATAAAAAAAAACCCTTCGGGCCTTGACCTTAATCATTTCACTTGGTCAAATCAATGATCTAAACAATGATATCACCTGAACCTTTTATGGGGAGCTAAGGAACAATGTTTCCTAAACTTGGAAGTTAGAGTGTATGTAACCAATATAAATCTGCTAGAAGTAGTTATCATTTTGTAGACTAACTGATTTATATATTTAAATATTAAAATTTAGGTACCTGGAGCAATGTAACCATAAGAACCGGCAATGGAAGACATGCACTCTGATGTCCCAGTATCTTGCAAGAACTTGGCAAGTCCAAAATCAGCAACATGAGCCTCAAATTCAGAGTTCAACAATATGTTGTTTGACTTCACATCTCTGTGGATTATCAGAGGGGAACAATCATGGTGCAAATAGCAAAGCCCTTTTGCAGCTTCTGTTGCTATTTTCAGCCTAGTATCCCACTTCAGAAACTCTCCTCTTTTCCCATGCAAGACTTCACCTAAGCTTCCATTAGGCATGTACTCATAAACAAGCAAATTGGTCTCTCTATTGGAACAAAATGCCAGTAGCCTCACAATGTACCTGTGCCTGATTCTTCCAAGTGTCCTTATTTCTGCTGAGAGGCCATTATCATGAGAACACCCTTTGTTGATTCCCAAGAGCTTCTTCACAGCTACTTGCTCTCCATTTGGCATTGTTCCATGGTATACAACCCCAGCTCCACCCCTTCCTATGGCATTGCTTTCCTTTAAGCACCCTATGATGTCTTCACTTCCAAATTCCAGATTCTGAAATGTTGTCAGCTTCCATGAATTGGAGTGCCTTCTTTGCTTTCTGCTCTTGATAAAGGCCAATGTTGCAAATGCCAATGAACAAGCCAACAGTGCCACTGCAAAGAGAAGCTTATACTTCCCAGCAACTCCAGGTCTTGCACTGCCACTGTCTTGGGACTCCAATACTGCATTTGAAGAATGTTTACATGGATTCAGCTCATATCCACAGAGCTGAGGATTTCCCACGAAGGATGTAGAGTTAAACACTGAGAATTGCCCCTCCTCAGGTACTGAACCAGAGAAGTCATTGTGAGAAAAATCTGCTGAAGTCAAACCCTTCATGGCCCCGAGTTCCTCGGGAAGACTTTGGCTTAGGTGGTTCCATGAAACATTGAGATAGTTCATTATGTGAATTTGAGAAAGCTGAACTGGGATAGGACCTGATAGTTGGTTTTCGCTCAAATCTAAATAGGTGAGCAACAAACAATTACCTATCTCAGGAGGAATACTACCAGAAATATTGTTGACACTCATATCCAACTTGAGTATATTTTTCAGCTTCCCTATATCTGGAGGGATTTCTCCTGAGAGTCTATTTCCATGAAGCAGCAGAATTTGCAAGTTGGGAATGTTTCCAATGGAAGTTGGCAAGGAGCCAGATAGGCGATTGTTTGATAGATTCAACTGTCCGAGTTTAGAGGGTGCAGTGCCAGTTTCTTGTGGAAGCCAACCACTGAGGTAATTGTTCTGCAATTCCAAAAGGGCCAACTCAGGCAAGTAAAGAAAACCATTTGGAATTGATCCTGTCAAGTAGTTCTGTCCCAAACGAACTCTTTGGAGTGTGGAGCATTGTCCAAGATCAGCAGGCAAAGATCCAAAGAGAAAATTGTTGAGCAGGATCAAAATCCTGAGCCTCCTCCCAAGGCATAGAGATTTAGGAACCAATCCAGTGAGCTTGTTTGTTGAGAGGTCAAGCTCAGCCAATTTACCATTCTGGCCAAGCCTCGAGGGAATGGCACCTGTGAAGTTGTTCTGCCAAAGCTTCAGCACTTCCAAGTTAGGCAGCTCAGCAATGAAAGGTGGAATTTCACCATGCAACCTGTTGATGAACAAGTTCAGGAGTGTGAGCTCATGAAGGCCTGAGAATTCATTAGGGATGTCTCCTGTGAGCTCATTGTTTGACAAGTCAATACACTTCAAGCCACTCATGTTGCCTAATTGTGGAGGAATTGAGCCACTGAGCTGGTTAGTTTGCAAAAAGAGAGTGTCCAATTTGATGAGGTTTCCCAACTCAGGGGGAATTGGACCTGTCAAGCCACAGTTTGCAAGGTCAAGATGAGTTAAACTAACCAACTTACCAAACTCAGGAGGGATTCCACCATCAAACTGATTGTAGTATCCCATGAAAAGCTGTGTCAGGTTAGTGAGGTTCCCAAGCTCAGGTGGTATGAGACCCCTCAAATCATTTCCTGCAAGAGACAGAAAGTTGAGCTGAACCATGTCTCCATAGCTTGGAGGGATTTCACCAAAGAAATAGTTCCCGCCAAAATTCAAGCTATTGAGCTTGTGGAGCTGAGTTACACCAAGAGGGAGGGAGCAATTGAACTCATTGTCATAAGCATCAAGCACTTCAAGCTCATTCAACTGAGAAAATTCCCATCTCATGTCTCCGCTGAACGCGTTGCCGGATATGTTGAGGAATCTCAACCCTCCTAGCTTGTGAATATCACTAGGGAACACTCCTGAGAAGCCATTGCCAGCAAGTGAAACACTCACAAGGCTCCTTAGTCCTGTGATGGAAGGTGAAAGTGTGCCAGAAAGGTTGAAGTTTGATATGTCTAATGACACCACTGACCTGTTCTTTTGGTCACAGTGAATACCCTCCCAAGTACCACTGCAAAGGGACATGTAGTTAGACATGTTCCAGGTTCTCAAAGAATCAGTGTTGGCCTCAAAATCTTGTTTGAGAGAAACCAAGATAGAGGCTTGCCTTCTCAAAGACATGGGAAGAGAAGAAGAAACAGAAGCAGGCCAAGTTAAGCACAAAAGGAGGAGTACAAGTACAAGGCCAAGAGTTGGAGTTCCCATTTTTGGGATAACTAGCTTAGAAGTTAAGGATATGCAGTTGGAATAATAATAACAACAATATCATAGAGTTATGCTGAATATGAAGTAGCAGGTGGTGAGAGAGAGAGTGATATGTGTTGTAATGTTAATGAGCTCAGAGGTAACAGTGTACAGCATCCTATGTCCTCTTCTCTTTTCCCTCTCTTCTTTTCTCCCCACACAAACATACATAACATACATACACACTACTTTGGTGTCATCTTTAGCTTTTAAAAAGCAAAAGCAAAAGCAGTGTTTGGATAGAAAATGCTTAACCACGGACCGTTTCACAACCCAGTTAAATTTTTATTTATTTTCTTTCCTTTTATTTTTGTATTCTGTCGGTTTTTGAGCCTAGTAGCACTACTTCCTTTAGCTTTTTCTTTGTTGTTTTTTTGTTTATTCATAAACCAATTCCATCAGAGCAGCTGATGAATCAGATTCGGATGATAGGATATAATCTTAGACCATATTACAGATACCAATCATGGGGGAGAATAAATTGATACAATGTGCATGCTGAGTGTACCTTTATTTTTTTATTAATTTCTGGATTTTGAAAAAGAGAATGTGGTGGGGTGTCATGACTAGAACTTAAAAAAAAATATTTTAAAAAATGAGAAATAACAACGATTAAGCTATATATATATATATATATATATATATATATATATATTCATAGAAGCTACTGTACTATATGTCATAAATCATCTATTTCATTTCATAGGCTTAAATTGTTGAATAAGGACACCTGAATGATTTGTAGAAAAAGTCATATCTCTTAGAGACTAACAGAAATTGTATATATATAATTTCTGTGTACAAGAATGGCGTGATAAAATAGTTGATGTGATGAAAATAGATAAAGAAATAGCATGGCATGTATGAATATTAGATATGGCTAGTTTTATGCATAAAAGGAGAAAGAAATTTCTTAGCTACTTCGTTCATGTTATTCAGCCAATTCAAAGAACCGTTGATGTTTGATAACACGGTTCATGCTTATATGAAAAGAGAAAACAATTATCAGGGTATCAATTCATGTTTGTAATCAGAACACATTAAAGAAGCACCTGTTCACTTTAGCGCATCATTCATTTAAAATCAAGGAATCGTAGAGAAAAAAGTTATTTTCAAGTTTGTTATGCTCAATCAGAAGATGAAGTTAGGAATCATCTTTTAAATCGATCGAGGGTCCTTCCCCGCAAATTCCGTCACGAATGAATTAAAAAGAAAAAAAGACATAGATGAAAAAGGAAAAGGGAATGAAATTTAAAGTATATGATAGGGTTGATCCAGCCACATTAAAATATATTGTTAAAGAACTTGGTAATATGTACCCATCAGGATCAGGCCATCAACATACCAATCAATACATGTTAGATCCCAATTGCTGAATTGAGAAAGTAAATCTTAGAAACATATGTTCAATTTTCTCTTTCTGGGGTTTTGAGAAAGTAAATCTTAGTTCCCACTTCGCAATCCTAGTCATCCCCTCCCCCCAAAAAAATGAAATGAAAATAGGAAAAAAAAGTGCTGTATATGAATGGAGTGGCAGCCAACTCAGACTAGGTATAGATGTAATGAACGAGACAATCTTCATGATCGAATAATGAGGACATGAGGATGCAAGAAAGCAACCTAGGTCAGCTCATAAACTCCAACAGTTTAATTTCTTTTTAGGTGGATACCATTGGTCCCCTGGACCCCTTTCTTTCTTTGTATTTAGTTTCATCTCATTAAGAATAAAGTACATTGATATATTGTATAATAATAACAAACAGAAAATATTATAAATATTTTTTACACTTTCTTTCAACTCAAAAATTATAAATTCATAATATTTATCTTAAAAGTCACATAAAATTTATTTTTATTGATTGATAATGTAAGAAAATTTATATCAATAATGTCCAGTGCATTTATTAAACTATAATAATGAAACATTTGTGCGGAGAAAAGTTGGTCACTAACGGATAGTCTGATATTCTTCTTCCATGAGAATTAATCTTATAACTTTCAAATGTAAATATAGCTTGCTTCCAGGAGGAAAAAAAACTCTAATAATAACAACAACAACGATAATAATAATTTAAAAAGATACAGTGTTCTACAAGGAGCCTCACAGCCTCTTTTAACCCTTTCACTTTACACCGTAACGTGAAAAGGAAAAGGCACAGCATCGATTCTTCTTTTGAGACCATGTTGGGATCCATCATATTGATCTCTTCAATGAATATATATATCTCTCTCTCCAAAATGTGGACCAGTTTGAATCTTTTCTTTTTAGCGTAATTGTGATTTTGATGACCGATTGGAAAATGGTGGATGGCAGGGAAGCTAATATTGGGAGGGAATGGTTGAATATTGAAGGCATGACAGTTGGGGCCTCTCATAGAGTGATTGGAAAACATGCTGTTCCCATTTCTGGGAATTCCTTGTTTTGTTTTGGGGTAGTGGAGTTAGGACCCATTTCTAGCATTAAGCCACTAAAAACAAGTACTTTAGTTTAGGTACACTTTCTGCTTCAGTTGGAGATTTGGAAGATGGTTGTCTTAATCTTGGTGGCAACTGGGTAAGGTTCGTGGCATCATATAATATAATATAATAAATTCCAAAGTGGTGTAGTCTAACCTGTGCTGCTGTGCAATGGGATAATAATACATAGTTATTATTTATATATAAGGAGCAAAAACAGCACATGGTAGAGGTCTAAATTGAAAATTCACATTTAGACCTTCCTTTCATATTCATGTTTATCTGATATCACCCACTGAGCAAAGGGGTCGTGGCACTGGCCACTACGGCAGCATAAGCTAAATAATGTCAGCGATATAGATATGCAGAGAAATCTTATTTGTCCCATCCAAGATTCCTAGTTTACAAGCCCTATTTATATAGATAGAGATGTACGTGTACCAGCTCAGCTAGTCACCTTAGATGACACGTTTATTATCATTTTAAGTTTTGAATTAGGGTCTGATTAATTAAAAAAATATATATAATTCTATATTTGATTTTTAAAAAAAATCACATACAACACAAATTACATGACGATGGACACAAGGATAAAAGCTTAGTTTTTTTATATTTCCTAAACCATGGGATAATTTGTTGTTTCAAATACAAAATATTCAACAAACAAAAATAATTATTTTAATTTCTAATTTATTAATTATTTTTTTCTCTTCCATCATATCATTGTCATCATCTTCATCATTATCATTATTATCATCATATTCATTATTATTGTTGAAATCACTTTTAACATTATTATTATTACCATAATTATTGTGATTATCACTATTGCTTTCATATCTGTCATTATAATCGTTGTTATCACCATTGTAATTATAACTACTATCTCTACCTCTATTATTATTGTGGTTGTCTTTGTTATTGTTACCATTATCCTCGTCAACATTACTATAATTAGTGTCACCATTATGTTATTATTGTTGTTGTCGTCGTCACTATTATTATTGTTATTGTCAACATCATTTGTCTTCATTGTTACCTCAATTGGCATTATTATCGCAATCACTTTTAAGATAATTAATATGAATTATATTAAGATAATCAATGTTAAAAGGGGTATTATAATAAATTTTATATCATTTCACTTGTGTAATCCAATGTCCACCAAACTATGCAAGGGATAAAAACTTGTCATGTAATTAGATGTTTGTCGTATATTGTTTTTGTTATGTTATACTTTGGTATGTGTCAAACACATTCTCGTGCCTTTTTCATAAAGAGGAAAATATATGAAATATTATATGGAAAAAATGGATGAATAGTAATATGTGAGAAATAAAGTAAAAAATAAAGTGTTTGGTTGAAGATAAATAGAAATTAGATGAAGAGAGAAATAGAGAAATGAGTGAAAATAGTATAAGTGAGTTCCACAAATTTTAAAAATGTTTCCGCACCATGTCTACCAAACAAATCAACTTATTTTCATCTCTTCCTATTTTTTCTTGACCAAATAAAGCATTAATACTGTCCATTTATGTACTTTGAAACATGAATATTATAATTATACAAAATTTTAAATGTTTTATAAACAATTTTAACTTAATTTAAATTTTTTACCTCCCATCACATAATCTATTCTCTTTTCATTGAAGGTCCTACAAACATTAATATAATACTTGGTCATCTTATTCGGAGAAATGTTACTTTGAAGGATATGAAGTTATAGTTAATTAATTATTATATATAAGATTAAAAGAATTGTATTAATGTTACTTTTCTTTATTCAAACTTTTTAATTTATTTATTATCTTTTTCATATACTTTTTTTCTTTCTTTCTAAAAGTAAGGTATTCCATTGCAAAACATAATGAGATTAATCTTCAAAAACATAAAGATTATCAAAATAAATTTTATCTCTTACAACAAAATTTTCTTTATATCGAGGACCACAAAATTGAATCCTAATAACATGTCTTAAAAAATTTAATTGTCTTCCAATTATGTTATGTTGAATCTTGTTAGTTATTTAAACATTCATATAATTATTTAAAATCTTATAAATTTATAAGGTTCATTCAATATTTTCATTCTTAAGTATATATTTATTAAATTTAAACTATAAAATCATAACTATAAAAGTTTTTCAGAGAATAAAATACACTTAAAAGTTATTATCGTGCATTCTCTCTAAGAAATTAATAATGGCAGTGGACATGCTCCGAATTATTGAGTGAATTTTTGAAAATAACTGTTAGTGTTAGAAACGAGAGTCAACCTCTACCAATGCCACTGTCGCTGCCCAGGAATGAAAGTATGCATAGGGACTATTCCGTTACCAGTCCATAAGAGAGAATTCGTTTTCATTTCTTGTTTATTATTCGTTGGATATCTATTTCAAAATTATCCCTAGTTTCTTTTATACTCGTTAGTATTCATAAATATCCATGATACTTCAAATTTTTTAAAAATAAATATTTTATTTAAAAAAGTGGTTTCCAATATCTAATAAAACTAGTGAATTGAAAATCAAGAAAAAATATTAATATAATAAAATCAAACATGAAATAAATATTTATTAAACATAAATAAACATAAAACAAATAAAATTACAATATCTCAAAATATAAACTAAAAGAAATATAAATGCAAATAAAGAAAAACATGATTTTGCTTTACTTTCACGCTCATCCTTATATATATATATATATATATATATATATATATATATATATAAAAGGATATTTTTATAATTTTATGGGTAATATAGCCATATAGATACGGATTCTATGATATCTTTATCCTATCCATTAACAAGAAAAAAAATATATGTACTTGTAAATAATGGATAACAATTTAAAATACTCATCATTTATCTATTGCAGATTTTATCCACGGACACGGAAATTTTTTTTCCCTATTGCTGGCCACCCTTTTTTCCATTAGACTGTAGTCCATCTATTTCGTAGAAATGTGAGTTTTTTTTTTTTTTTTTTAATAATAACTTCATTTTCATCGATGTTTATTGAGGTAGATGTGAGGCGAATCCGGATTATTGGGTCTAGTAATGCCCTTTATTATTTGCACCTCTGTATTGCTAAATCCACACTGTTATTATTGATTTTTTTTTATGAAAATGCTTTTGATTAAAACATGTTTCCGGAAGTGGGTGAACACAATATATTCTGTATTGCAAACCCATACAAAATTGAAATTTCTAAATGACATGATAAGTTATTAGATTCTGAATGTAAATGTTATATCATCAATTAACATTGTTACTTGATGGTAGGAATTAAAAAAAAATATTAAATTTTACATAGACTAAAAAATTAATTCAAAGGATAAAGGACCAAAATCAAAATGATTATATTATTTAGGGATCAAAATTCTATTTAAACCTTTTTTTATTAATTCAAAACATAAATCTTGTATTATTAGATTCATTTACATCAAAATATGAAAATCAACTAATCTTAGAACCAAAATTAGACATAAACCTCCTAATCTAGGTAAATGTGGATGCAGGTGTTTGCTATACGGACCAGAAAGCTGCTTGTGCTGGTGTGATTCGTAACCACAATGGTTCTTTAATGACAGGGTTTATGGCACGTATTGCCGGTATTGGCCACTGTCCTGTTATACATGCGGAATTGTGGGCTATTTTCCATGCTTTCAGATTTGCTTTGGATAGAGGCTTTACTCAGATTATAATTGAGTCTGATGCTGCTGGTGCAGTGAAGATGTGCTCTGATTTGTGTCCCGGGGATCATCATTCTTTCAACCTGGTGCAAGATATCATAAAGTGGTGGATGCCATGGCTAAAAGGGCGCTTTCTTTGTTTCAACGAGCCATCTGATTTCATGTTTGACTTGCTGCAATCTGATATAGCTTGTTTTAGTTTTTTTTTCTTTTTTCTGTTTTTAGGCTTTTGCCCCTTTCAAGTTTTGAAAGAATATTTATTGAAATGATTGGAATTTGAGAATGTTATATTTTATTTTATTATCATGTTTTTCAACATTTGTATTTTCATGAGGAGAGATTAAAAAGTGATATTTTCATCAGAATGTGAAAATTTATTATCTAATACACATGAAATATCTTTTTCTATTAAATAATTATAAATTTTAAAAATTATTCTCAAGAATATTAAAATGCAACCAAACAGTTTTTTAAATAACCTGAAATGATATTTTCATGTTATATTCTTAAGAATAACATCTCAATCCTTACAAGTTACAGCAGGATGAGTCATATTGGAAATAGAGAACAAAGGTGTATTCCAATTTTTTCCACTCGAGTGCCTCATCCAATAAAAAATCTAATGCTATTACTTCCCTCGTGAAGATGGAACAGTAGTCCATGATCACCGTGCTATATATGTGTTTCCCCGCAATCATCAGAAGAACCTGTTCCACCCTCTCTAGGCGCGGTTTCCCCGCAGCCTTTATCTCGGCCTCCACCGCCACCGCCGGCAACCACTTCCGGCATCTCTCCGCTGCCGTCAATTCCAGAACCTTCCACTCCAACCCTGGCCCCTTGAATTTCCGCGCCTCTTCATGTCACCGCGCGGAATACGCCGTGGACGATTTCCCTTACGAAGAAGGGTCCAAAGGGAACGCCGACGAAGGCCTCGAGATCGCGAAGCTCGGAATTTTGCAGGATATTGTCTCCGCTTTGGCCAAGAAAGGCATCTCCAAGCTCTTCCCCATTCAGGTTTGATTGAAGAACGGATAAAGATGTTTCCTGTCATGGTGAATGAATACCAATTGATGCCCAATACAGAGCATTATGGGATAATGGTTGATCTTCTTGGTCGAATGGGAGAGTTGGATAAGGCCTTGGACATGATTAATGAAATGCCCATGCAAGCTGGGCATCATGTATGGGGAGCCTTACTTGGTGCTTGTCGTATACATCAAAATATTAAGATAGGGGAGCTTGCAACTCTGAATCTTTTCCTTTTAGACCCTAATCACGCAGGGTATTATACACTTATATCAAATATATATTGTGTGGACAAGAATTGGCATGATGCTGCGAAACTCAGGACATTGATAAAGGAGAATAGGTTGAAGAAGATTGTTGGTCAAGGCATGGTTGAGATAAAGAATGAGGTTAACAGTTTCATAGCTAGTGATAGATTCCATGGTGAATCTGATCAGATTTATGAAATGCTGAGAAAATTAGATACAAGAATGAGAGAAGAAGGTTATGACCCTCCTGTACAGACACAAGAAATACAGTTCTAATCTTGACGGTGTGGAACATTAAATCTGATGGGAAAGTTGTCTCATGGCATAGAGATTTATACCATTATTTAGATGGTTGACTTGCTGGTATTCAGATTGGGAAAGTTATTTGTGGCTAGAAACACCTTTGCAAGCGCTTTTTCTGTAGTTTGATTGCTTCACTCTAAGCAGCAATTTGATAATTAATTAAATAGGTTGAGAAGGGCTCATTAAGGCTTCTTAGTGGCAGACCAAAACATAAAGTAGAAGTGGATTTGTTCTGAGGTAAACGTTTCTTCGCTTTTATGATGGCTAGTTGTCTATGCATTTATGGTTCTTGTTGGGGCAGCTCTAGCAAGATTACATTGCTTGGCCGAGCATATATTATTTGCTTATCATTACATCTCTTTGCATCCTATTAAATTTACTGGTAATATATTTGTGCAGTTGAACTTTTCAAGAACTTGATTTGTCATAAAAACTACTTTTAAACAGAAGAATTCAGGAAACAATTGCATTGGAATATAGCTGAGCATTTATGTTTTTTTAATCAATTTTGGTTTTTAATAATCTTACATTGTAGGTATTGTGTTATTGTTTCAGGCGATTATTGAAAAATCTTCGATGTAATCAAACCACTTACCAAGGAATTGAAAAATCTTGATGAATCTCCTTGAGGGAAAGAATCAAATGATAATTTTTCAAGTGTATGCCGTCATTGAAAGTTTCTAGACCATCACTGCTTCATTGGCCATCTTCTATTGCACAGGGCTCATTTAATATATATTGCTTTTTTTTGCACCTTTTGTTTGTTATTTTAACTTCCGTGTGCAAGTTTTCCCTTCCTGTGAAGAGGAGCACACTATACCTGTAGCATCCTTGTCCTTTGGATCCTCTCATGTGACAACTAGAATGTCGACGGACAGCTTTTATCTTCCAATAGTAAGTATCCTGTCTCTCTTTTGACATGGTATTCATCTCATGAGATGACCAAATTTGTCTATTCATTTGTTTTGAGCAAGTTCATGGAAAATCTATTGTAGTTTATATTCTATTTACATGGCTCATGCAGGGTTTGTTTAAATGGCGTGACTTTGTTGCCCGTGTAAAGGATGATAGCACGGGTATGTATTGCCAAATAAATCTATTCTTGAAATTGGTAAAAGAAACGTGTGTAAATATTTGTATACTTTTTTATCTCTTTAGAAAGTTGGTTGTATCAAGTAAACATATTTTATATTTTCGTGTTTCACAGCTAAACAGATGCCTGCCACTGCAAACAATCTACGCCTATTGGTGAACTCGAGGCACCCATATGTTGAACGCAATCTGGATAGTCTTGTCAACATAATGGCATTCTATTCAGAATAATGCAGCATTTGAAGAAATTGCTCAATTATTGAAAACAGGACATGATGTTGCTACCATTGCTCAACAATTGACTCAACATCTTGCCCAGGAACATAATAGGCACCCCATTAGGATTGGCAGCCAAGTGATGGAAGGTAATTTTCACGAAGTATTAGGTTCAAATATCATTCACCATTGGTGGAGGCATGGTGTTGTAAGTCATCAATTGTTTGACTGGCAACCTGTGCTTGTGCACTTTTCAACTCCTGTTGTACAGTCCTGCTGCTACTATTGAAGAAGACACGACACGCCATTAGAATTGGCTGAGTGATTGGAGGAGGGTTTAGGTAGTTTTCTATCATTTGAACCCCATGTTTGTTTGCAGCTATAATTTTAAAAATGAATGAGCTTACAGTTTTTATGGCTACAAACCTACGAGTAGTTTGATTATTGTTGGTACATCAGACACCTACTGGCCTACATGGTAAATATTCTTTCAAAATTTTCAACCTTTAATTGATTCTTCTTTGACATTCTGAGGACCACGTGCACTTTTAACTTTCCTTCAGTAATTTGAATTTTTAAATTCATTCATGATTCATCACAACTTTACAAGTATTCCATACAGTACACAATGTATTAAGATGTTGGATTTGAGTTTGGCTGACTGGCTTACTGAATTATTTATATTTGTGAGAGTTCTTTTAATTTAGTTTTCAATAACCATTATCTATTGTGAGTAGATTTGGAGCTGTAGATATGTTTAATGTAAATAGTTTTTTTTAGAAGATTATTAATGTAAATAGTAAATGGTTTTTCTTTCATTTGTTTGTTAAACTGTAGTTGATTGGACATACTGGGGGCTCTTTTGAGCTGAGTGAGTGAGTAGTTGCATGAGTTTCTCTGACATTTTTTAGGAGAGATATTCCTCATCATTCTGAGTTAAGATGAAGCAGTAACTATACTGACATAGCTGCCTGCTGCTTAGGGGCTTGATTGAGATGCTAAAATGTTATGGAATATTATGTATTGCTTCTCAGTTCTCAATGCAATCACCCTCCTTATAATGCTTGAGTCTTGGTTACCTATGGGAAAGCTTTTGGCCAAAAAAAAATCATTTTTCAAAAATCAGAAGTCTTCTTTAGTGCAAATACCCATCCATTCATGAGGCAAAACATCTCCTCTAATATTGGAATCACAAAAAGCATAGGCACATGTAGATATCTGGGTCTACCACCTGTCATTAGAAAAAAGAAGTAGCAAATTTTTGGGTTCATCAAGGAGAGACTTTGGAAGCCTATCAACCGTTGGTCCTCTAAGCATTTGTCTATAGCAGGGGAAGAAATTCTCATCAAATCAGTAGCTTAATCTATACCATCATACTATATGGGTGTTTTCCTCCTTCCAGCTACCCTAGAAGATGAACTCTAGAAAATGATGAACAACTTTTGGTGGATTTCAAAGGGTCAATCATTAAAGGGCATCAACTGGCTAAATTGTGATAAACTATCCATGAATAAAGAATTTGGAGGTATGAGTTTTAGAAACCTTCATTCTTTTAATCTTGTTTTGCTAAGGAAACCAAGTTGAAGGTTCATATCCAACCAAGATACTATGGTTTTTAAAGTCTTCAAAGCAAATTTCCTAAAGAGGATTTTCTGGATGCCAATATTGGGAAAAATCCAAGTTATGTTTGGCGTAGTATTTATGCTTCATGGGTTGTTAGGAAACCAGGAATGAAGTGGAGAATTGGAAATGGGCAAGCTCTAAACATTTGGAGGTATCAATGGCAGGACAAAACTCTTAATTCCACTAAACCACCATTCGGATTAGAGCATCTCAAGGTTAGTAACATAACTGGTCCTGCTTCTCATACATGGAATCTGAACCTCATCACCAATATCTTCAACCAAGAAGATATTGACTCTATCAAAGCTACACCATTGCTGAAGCTGGGTGATGATGACAAGCTGTTTTGGAAATTCACTCCTAATGACGCTTAGAATGTTTGTTCTGCATATCATTGTCTTATGGATAACATCCTAGACAATGATCATTTAAAAGTTAATGGGAGTTGGATGAAAAATTGGAAGTTAGGTGTTCCACCCAAAGTGAGACGTTTTCTTTGGAGAGCACTTAAAGGATGCTTACTACAAGGCAAAGGCTCATTTTGAAAGGAGTTTAATGTCCCTATAGTTGTTGCCATTGTTTGAACCACTTAGAGAATGAATGACAAATTTTTGTTGTGTGTGACAAAGCCCAAGATTTCTGGAAATGCACAGGTCTCTTCAACAAAATTCACCTATTAATGCTTTCCTCAAAAGGTTTTTGTGAACTGATCTTCAACCTCTCATAGACTCAAACGGAAGAACAAAACAATAAGATGGTTATTACCTTATGAAACATATGGAAATCGCAAAATCAAAAGATTTGGGAGAACATGGAGCCTAGACCAGATGTGGCTTTCAACCTGGCCATGGGCTATTTTGCATAATGTCTATCAGTCAAAACTAAAAACCAGGATCTAGTACAAGATCGACCTCAAACAACAATCTCCTGGTCTCTTCCCCAACACGGCTACACCAAGTGTAATCTCGATGCAACCATATTCACGGACCAAACCTCCTTTGGAGTAGGTATGTGCCTTCGTGATGACAGCGACACTTTCATTCAAGCACATTATGTTTTGTTTCATGGTATCCATAGGCATGTAGTTACTGAAGTAGTGGCCCTCCATAAGAGCATTGTGTGGACTCAGTCACTGAACCTTAGCCATGTGATCTTCGAAACTGATAGTAAGATGATAAAAGACTACTTGGGCTCGGGTAGAGTAGGATTTTCGGATTTTAATTCTATTTTTACAAGTTGTTAACACGACCTTTTTATCTGATCAAACTCAAAAGTAAATTTTGTTAAGAGACAAGCATACCTTGTGGCTCATTAGCTTACAAGGAGATCAAGGTTAGATACATGCTGACACTCATGATTACCATTGCATTCCTCAACATGTTTTCTCTACTACCATTGATGAAATGAAATAAGGATACTTCCTCTAAAAAAAAAAGAATAACATTCCAAGTCAATGTAAAAAATTCCGTCAAACAATCTTCCTTTAAAAATAAATACGCAATAGGTGCACGGAACATTGTGAGGACTCCCACATGGGGTATTTTTTTAATTACTATTTGGAGTGGATTTTAAATTATTTACTAAAGCAGGTAAGTTGTAACTGATGTTACGATTTCTTTTTTGAGTAAAAAATCGTAACACAAGTTAAGATTTATGCATTTTTAATTTTTTAAATTGAAGTTGTAAAAAATTTACAATTTTTTTTTAAACTTTTGTAGCATCTTTTTGTGTTTTTTTTCCACTACTATTTTTTTAATATATATATGTATATATCATTATCACTTTGAATTCGTAATGATTCTGACAACTTCCAATTCTTTTTAATTTTTTGGTTTTTTATGTTTTTTTTTCATTTTTTAACTTTTTTATATGTTTTAGATTAAAAAATTATTTATAATTTTATAAAAATAACATTTATCATTTAAAAATAAAAAATAAACGTATAAAAAAGA
>PYAF01001054.1:380365-428931 GCA_007407185.1 Glycine tomentella
CACATTAATATTAATATATCACATTAAAACTAATATTTGACTTTAAATGATTAACTAACAACCAACTAACAAAAGAATTAAAATTATTTATTTAAAAAAAATAAATATCTTAATTTAAAAATAGAAAACCAAAAATATGAATTTAAAATTTTAGGAATGCCAAAATTACAACTTCGCCAAAATTTAATTGTGTTGTCTACATTTGTAAATGGAGATTTTTTTGTAATAAGAGAAATAATTAAAATTATAATTTTTTAGCAACAATTAAAATTATAGTTAAGAAGCAAATTTTACTAAATACTATAAGATTCTTTTGTCTTGTTTAAAAATCTTGATTAAATACCACAATATTTTCTATCAAAAAAATCTTTAAAATCCTTCAAAATCCTGATTTTATACTCCCCTAGTAATACAAGGATGCAACAACAAGTGAGTTCTAAACATGTAGACATGTCGCTTTCCAAACAAAATTGTTATAAAAAAATAAACAAAAATACATAATGATATATGTGAAAATTAAGTTAAAAACGGAACAAACAAGATCTTCCTTTAGAAAAACTATCTAGGTCTTCCATCCATCACTTCATTTCTTTCCATACATAACACCTTCAGAACTCTAATTCCTGTACAAATAACAATGAACACAAGATCAGAACTTTACATGCATAATGTAAATACAACGTTACAGAAGGAAAACAATATATTATCAATTAATTCTGTTTAAAATGCAATGGTACATAGTAATCAAATTCCAAATGAAACTATGGTAGCAATTTCTTTTGAGTGCGTGTGTGTATATAATGCAAACCCCTCAACCAAATCTGTTTGATAAAACAGCAGAAGTTTGAACAAACCTCCTTTTTGCTGGAACAATCAGTCCTCTTTTTTCTATGCTTTTATATCGGTCCTTTATAAGGGTGCAGCAACCCTAAATATGAACCAACAAAGGTAAGGAAAATTTACTTAAGTTACGTGTTTCATAAAACAGAGACACCAATATTAACCAAAATCATGGCAAGAGAAACACAAGCCTACCTTGAGCTTCCGAATGGATCCAGTTATCTCTTCACTTAATAAAACTTGAACAGGTGCAGGCTCAAACCTGTTGTTATAAGAAAGAAATCTATAAACATACATTCGTAAAAAATAATAACTATGTTGTTTTATTTAAGGCACAACAGAAGCTCCACCAAAACTTAACTGGTAATATTAAATTGTACAAAACTATAAATGGAATAATGATTTACTAATTATGGCAAGGGAAGTAAATTAAGATATACAAAAAAGACTACTTACTTGTGCTTTCCTAAGCGTGGTGGACGTGTCTTTAACATCTCCTGTTTAGCAACTTGACGCCTAAGATGTCTTTTCTTCTTTTCCTCGTCTTCATGCTCAATTTCCTGAACAATTTCTGGTATGCTGTAACCAGAACAAAAGATGCTTAAAAATAACCTTTTATTGTGACGCGAGTGAGTGAGAGGGAGGGGTCATAATACCTATCAATTTCCTTTGACAATTCCTTTATCTTCTTAGCTTCTGCTTCTTTTCTCTGTTGTTCTTTCCGCCTAGTTCTCTTATTCAATTCAACTCTAGTAACTCTCTTAGTTTTAATAGGCCTGTCCCATGATTATTCAAACAACAAGAATACATCAGATGTTTATAAAACACTTATATTAGTGCAAATACACCATGTATATATACTGCAGTGATCAAAAGGAGATTATGTAAATCAATAACATTTACACAATGTTCATTCCAAAAATAGTAATGTGTTATCCAGAAGTGAAAAAAATATTATGCATCTAAGAAACTTAATTAGCATTAGAAAGAGAAACTATTAAGTAAATGTTAAAGGCAACAAATATAAGATTACAAATTCGATAGATGCTTAAAAACAATCATTAATATGCATTAGAATGTCTAAATTCAAATTCAACACAAAAGAATGAGGAAAGAAAGAAAACAAAAGAACAAAATGTTATTTGACTTGATGCATAACGTATATTGTCAAAAAATATAATAAAGGTGAAAAATATCATGAAGTAAATAAACAGTATTTAAACAAACTTCACATAGTCAGAAATAGCTCACTTTTTCTCCAATGCACCATCATCCTCATTTTCAGGAGTACTTTCATCGTTGTCACTCCCATTGTCCACATCAAGAAAATACATCTGATAAAAAAGTAAATTATTGATAAAAGCAGAATCAATGACAGGAGATATACAAATTCAAGTGTTCAAGTGTCTAAAGCTTAAATGTGACAAAGGTTTCACCCTCCAAGAATTATATAAATGGAAAGATTAAGAGAATCAGACTCACATCTTCTTCGGCGATAGCTTCTCCAGGAACAGTTAAAGGCACTGGTTCAGGGCCCAGTTCCTTTTTATAGATTTTTTGCATTTCTTCTGCAACTGCAGAAGCTAATGTATCCTGATTTAACAGATAATTTTTTTAATATTGTTTGTCAAGATGCATGACAAAATATATCACAAATAGCTGGGGAACACATCATTTCTTAAGAAACTACCTGGTGACTTTCATATGAGGGATTGAAAGAGCAGCCTGGGGGATCAACCTCTACTGCAGGGATAAGAGCAGCCTTTGATACCTGTTGAACAGGTAGCCATCATGTTATCAACTACCACTGAAAATGCAGCAAAAAGATAAAATGCAATATGAAATCTACTGATTAGAATCGACACTGCTCTAAAGTATACCTTTTTCACCTTCTTGTCATCCTTATCTGCATGACAATATCAAAGAATACTGTGTTTAACATCTCATAATTAACACAAAAAGTAAACCAAAACTTCAAATCAATAAACATACAAGATACCTTTATCATCCCATAGATCAAACACGGCAGAACCATCCTGAAAAAGATTATTAAAACAAGAAATGTTAATAAAACAAATTCTAACTAAGGTTTAAGATGAAAAGCAAAAAATATAGTTGCTACATATTGTCCAAATAGGATTGCATCTGAGCATTTCAAACATAACCAACTCCTACTACTATTTCATCCATTCTGCACTAATGGACAGCATACTGACCTTATCACCATCTTGATTGGCCACTTTCAAATTGGATTTAGAGGCCACATTACGGTTTTTAGAACACTTCTTCAGAATAGAAGATGGCACTGGCTTAACAAACTGATTTTTCTGTAGCAGGCTATCACATCGGAGCACTCTCTCCCTATGTTTCTCAATCTTCTTCTTCACAGCAAGATCTAGCAGTTTAATCACATCATCAAATTAGGCAAACACCAATATATCCAAGGATCAACAAGAATTCAAAGTTGTAAACCCATTCGTGGTGAAAAAATCAAACAATTTAATTTTAACCAAAAAAAAACATTAGAAATACAAAGCCTAGTACACTACAGTGCAGCCAAAAACATTCAAATAATCATAATCAGTTATTTCTACCAAAGTAGTCAAAATCTCAAATAGCGACGTGAACCCAAAATCGCCAAAGCGCAATAACGGAAAAATTAAGCTGGTCTCAAATTGAGGCCCCCAACAAACCAAAGAAAAAGAAAGAAGAAAACACATAAAAAAAAACATTTGGGCCACATGGCTCAATTCGTTTGAAAACCCTGACTCCTAGGACCCATCACCTGAAACCCTGACTCCTTGAGCACACAGCTAAAATATTGTCCTTTGTTAGAAAATGAAAAGGCAGCCTCACATATGAAGAGAACACAGATGGAGGAGTGGGTGGTCGACAGCAGTAAGAGGAATAAATATTCAGCCAGTGATTCTGAGGGGAAGTGATCAGAGATTGTTGCATTGTTTTATGGGTTTTGCCATGGATGTAAAAGTTTTTTTGTCCAAATGAAGCACATGGAGATCTCTTGCTAAGGTACTATCTATGCTATTTCACCCATTTTCTCTCATCTTTCCCCAGTCTTATCATTTCCATCAAAATACTATAAGCTACAAATTCTGTACAAGAATTTATGGAAACGATTATCAAAAATGGAGGCGCACCGCACACAGAATAAAATAAAAAAACACTTCAATATATTGTAAACCCAAATTACTTTTAATTTGCATCTTGTTATTAAAACTAAATCTAGTTTTCGTGTCCTGGATTAGACTTGCATAATTTGGCGTCAGCAAATGTCTCATTATCAAAATATCAATTATAATATAGGATATCAGACGGCCCTTTCTATCTAGGCTGTGCAACTGCAATAGCCATTGAACTGAGGCATGTGCCCTGGTTGCTCGGGAGTCAGGATTCTCACCTAACACCGTGGGTTTTTGGTTGTGGGAAAAGGCAAAATGTTTGGGACTTTGGGTTGGATAAAAATATAAAACTGTGAGCAGCTTATACCCGAAGTTAGAAATATTAGAAAAAGGAAAGCATAACATGAGGTTTAACTTCCGACTCGAAAGTAATAAACAGCAAACCCGCACAACACAACGTTTTTACATACATAGATTTCCACGTTCGAAGTATCGCCGGTTTTGGAGATTTAAACCGATAACTAATCTCCGCCTGATTGATCCACCTTTATCGGGATTCTCCCCTCCCATCTACAAGACTCAAACCCGAGACCTAAGGGAACCAAGTCCAGAACACTTGGACAAACAACTTGTTGGTATAAATATATCATATAGAAGGTTATGCAAATCATGTCAACACAACTAACTACAAAATTGATCATCTTCCAAAATTTTTTTGTTTTGCATAATTTAGACATCACCACACAACTCAAAACTAGTAATGAAAAACATGATTTTTCAGATACAAGCCAATAGTTACGATAAAAATAAAAACATACCCAGTTAAGAGAAACTGAGAAAGGAAATACCTTTGGACTTGTCTTCATAGAAGAGAGAATCGGAAGAAACGGCTTGTAAAGAGCCACCAGAAAGAGCGTCCTTCGTGGATTTCTCGAAGAAATCTTCGATCTCTTCGGTGCTGATGTTAGCTCTCCATGCCTTCTTTCCCTTCCTAGACCCTTTTGCTTTCTTCCCCATTCTCAGGCTGCAATGGCTTCGCTTAGTACACTTCGCGTCTTTGTTGCTGATTTCGAAGACGAGGGTTTTCGGAAAAAATCACGAATTCACGGTCCTGCAAGTGGCGGCAGAACATAAGAAGGTTATGTATGTTATGCATGGGCGAACCATATTGTCGGGCTCTCTTATACGGGCCTTAATATAGGCCCAACCCAAAATGACGGCCCGATATCACTCCTTAATACTATATAATTATAAAAATAGAAAAAAAATATAATATTGAAAATAAAATGGATATATATATATATAAAGTTAAAAAACATATATGATATGTGTATCGTGATTTGTGATGATCATATCTACTTTTATTCACTGGCATATACTAATTAGATATTTTTATACTTTTTTATAGATATATTTCGCACATTTTTTTAGAATTAGCTAAAAAATATTCTCACACTAATTTTAAAATCAGTTTTAGTCAAAAAAATTTAATAAAGCAAAATTTGCCCAAAATCTACATATAAATCCTTTTTGTACAAATACATTCTTGAAAATTAGAACTATTAAATTAGCATTGCTCATACAAGTAAAGCCTCTACAAAAATAATTGAATTTCATAAGATAATATCTCAATAAGATTGAACCTTTGTTACTTAACATGTCTCTTTTTTTTCGTTGACTTAAAAATTTATGTATATTGGATTTTGAAAACTCATAAAGTCATGATAGATTTTAAAGTTCAAATAATGCTTATAAAAATACTCATATATTACTTAACATGATCTACTATAACTACTGCCATAGTCTATATAATTTTAAATTTTATATGAACTTTATTCTAGTCCTATATAAGTAGGTTTTTAGATTTTTTTATATGTAAAACATAAAAAAAAAAAAAAGAAAAATAGGTGAATTGTGTTTTCCAACTTTTTCCCAAATCCATTTTTTTCCAACAAGGTTTGACATTAAAAAACTGGTTCGTCCTATACAAGTTATAAAATAAGGTTTATACAATACCAAAAACAAAAGGTTTATTAGAATATTTTTATGGAATTTGCTATAAAAAAAAATGTCCATTACTTCAGTGGATCATCTATCTAAGTGAGTTATTATGGACCATCTTTATAGACCGTCCAATTCATCTTACCCACATAATCATGCGACGCATCCTCTGCATTGTCTTCTTTCTTCTTTCTTCTTTCTTCCTCTATCTCCTCCTTTCTACAACCGTGACCAGAGATCAACCACCTTAAATTAAATCTATATGGGCACCAACAAAGTAAACATGCTAAGAAATAAAATCTTAAAACTAAAATACCTAAAAGGAGGCAAAGATTTAAACCCCTGAAACGGTTTTTAAGTAGAAAGACAAAAAGGAGATAACATCGACAATAGTATCACATTCACAACAATCAGAAGCAGAATACCCATCTACATGCTTGCAGCCGTCGAACCCCTTTCCGCTGCCGGCAAACTCCTCGTTGTCGCTGGAAACACTACGCCATCCTCCTCTACACCACCACTAATAATCGCCAACCGCAAGGTGACACGCCCCCACCAATATTCATCCGTAATAATTTTATATTTGAACTTGGGATCAAACAAAACTTACCCAACAATCTAACTTGCCTTGAGTAACGGATTTGTGATAGAGGAATCCATCATTGGCGAGGTTGCTGGATTTCAACATCAGAACACTGGGAGGCGCCACCCCGAACACGGTGCCAACGAGGTTGATATGGACATGCACGTTTCTCACAAAAAGCTCAAAAGCATGTGATTGTGGTTTGAATTTGGCGTGGGCCAATGCCGGAGATGCAGATGTCGAATCTGGGAGAGGACCAAGCGGTGGGTCAGATTCGATTTCTTAGCGGCATGGTGGTTGGGCTTGTCGGTGATGTTTCGATGGGTGTTGTTTTCGCATTCCATGGAGGGGTTTGGGTGGGGTTGGATGTTGGGGGTTTGCAAATTGGAAGAAGGGGAAGATAAAAGTGGGGGAGGTTGGTGGATGACGACGGTGTTTGCGGCTGGTAGGGGGGGAATGGCGATGGTCGGTGGTCGGTGGAGGGGTCGCCGGAAACAGCGGAGAGGAAGGAAGAGTAAAGATTTAGTGTAGAAGGTGGACAATAGTTACGTGTACCTTAGATTATCCCAAGGGTTCTAAATAGTCATGCATTTTGGACCATCTATGATGGTGGTCCATCCTAAAAATGACCTAAAAAATAGATAATCAAAACTAAAAAAAAAAATAATTATATATTTTATTGTCTGAAGTTCCAAGTTATGTGTAAATAAAAAGAAAGAATATTATATATAATCTTAATTTTATACAAGTAAAAAAAAATATTTTCGAATTCAAATTGAAAACACTAATTTTACTGTTGTAATTTGTCATAATCAAAACTAACATAAAAATAAATTGAAAGATATGACATAAGAAAGTCAACAACTTTAGCATCATATCAAACGGTCCCACTTTCATTCAATAAATGAGTATGTGACCATCTTTCATGATTCATTTCGCCACCTTCCACTGTAATCAGTGCATTACCACTTACCACCGTGCATTCATTCACTCTCATCTCTTCACTTCTGTTTCAACTTTCAATGGATTCGGAGATTGGTCAATTCTAAGGTGAAGTTCTCGGGCTTCACCGGTGAACCCCCAATTTTACAAACAAGGGCAAGTTTGTAATTGGAAAAAATTAAAAATTAAATAAAAATATTTTTTTTGTTTTTTTCTCTTTCTTTTGAAAAGGCTTTTTTATTATTTTTTTATTATTATTACCGTTGGAAGTAGTAAACATTTTTACCACTTCCACATTTTCACTTTTTTTTTTTCGTTATGATTTTCTTTAATTCTTAAGTTTTCTTTTTAAAATTGCAAATACAATTTTAATTTAACTATTTAATAAATAAATTTTTAAGTTTTGTTTAATATTTTCATAATTTTGGTATATTATTTTTAAGTTTTATAAATAAAATTTTAATTTAATATTTAAAAAATAAATTTTTAAGTTTTGATTAATATTTCTAATTTTGGTATATGTTTTTAATTCTTAAATTTTTTAATTTTTTTATTTAATGATTAATATTTGAAAATTTTTAGTATTGTTTAAAATTTTAATTCTTAAGTTTTTTAAAACGTTAATATTTCTAATTTTGCTAAAGTGAAAAAACTTTTTTTCATTTTCATTTTCAAATTATAAAATATAAAACTTAAGAATTAGAAATATTAACATTTTAAAAAACTTAAAATTAAAAAAATGCTTGTCTACAATAACGTTTTAGAATATAAAATATAAAAAATGTTTTAGAAAATGAAAAAATAATAAAATAATGTTTTAAGAAAATAAAATATAAAAGTAAAAAAATGAAAGAAACGTAAAGCAAAGTCGTAAAGACCATTATAACTTCAAAGTCGTAATGGTTCCTGAACGTTTTTTTTTTTTCATTTTTAACTTGTTTTCTTAATTTTTTAATTTTATTTAATATTTGAATATATTTTTTATATGTTTTTATTTAATATTATTTTATTTAATATAGTTTCTAAATTTGTTATTTATTTTTATTTAATATTTTCTATTATTTTTATTTAAACATAATTTTTTTTATTTTAAATAATATTTAAATTAATTATTTGAAAAGTAAAAAAATTAAGGTTCACCAACCTCCATCTTAGCTTCACTAGTCTCTTCCCCGACACTGACTTCCATCTTAGCTTCACTAGTACCAGTTTACATTGAGAATCGATATTTCCATTGCTCCATGAAGAATAAGTAGTTATCTTCCTCCAGCTGTGAGTGAAACTCTCTTTCTCTAACACTGAATATAAGATGAAGCTACGGTGAAAAATATCACTGCCGTCATCCCCACCGGAGCCCAGACTCTAATTGGTCCGCCATCCAGGTCGCCGTCAATCTCTCCTCCGACGAGCGCCTCCACCCCGCTACCTCGGCTCTGGCAACCTAGAAATATGAGAAAGAAGCATGGAGGAAGCTTTTTTACTGATTAAACAAGTAACCTTTTTTTAATTTCAAATTGGTAACCTGTTCAACCAATAATCTTTTTCATTAAAATATAATTTAATTTTTTTTATTGTGTTATTTATTTCTTTTTTATTTTATTTTTAAAAAAATAATCTATAATAATAAGTAAATCTAAATGATCCATCGGTGTACCATAAAAGAAGAAACTTCATATTAAAATCGACCTTAGAGATTAGTTCTAATACGAAGTTATAAGTCGTTTCCTCACCAGTGAGGAAGTGTTTCTGACCTCATATATAAATTTATGCCAATTGCGCTAAATTTTTTGATTTGCATCAAGCATACCCCCAATCAATCCTCGGAGACAATTGTACTAAGTTAATTTCTCTGACTTGCACATCCAGCCAACCAAACATGACACTGACCCCTTAAAAATTGACATTTAAAAATCTTAAAACTGGCCATAAAAACAACATTTTTAAAATTAAACTAAAGCGCAACAGCCAACATGTTCAACTAGTTTGACCATAAATGAGACGTTTTAAATTTTTTAATTAAATTACATTCTGTTATGCTGTATGATTTTATCTCAAATAAATTATTGAGTTAATTAGTTTATTGACGATCTATGAGACTATGACTTAAAACTTTTACCAATTTACCCTTTGATTTGCTTTGAAAACATTCATTGACTAATATTTGACATGTCTCACTAAGTTAGAATTAAAAGAAAAAATATTTACTATTTAAAATGTTAAATACCAAAAATTGAACTAAGCCGATTTCAGAAGTAAGGTGGTACAAGGATCAGTTTGAAAAAAAATTTAACCGAATTGGTTTAACCAGTTTGGTTTTTAATTGGAATATGTGAACTAATTTGTGATTTGGTTCAAAACTGAAGTGATTTAAAAAAACTAATTCTGAATTGGTTCTAAATCAATTATAAATTGAATTGGTTTCGAATCAATTTATAACTATTTTTATAGTCAAATTAGTTTTGAATTGATTTTCAAATTTTATTTTTTGAATTAACAAAGTAATTATCATAAATTATTTGTAAATATGTTTTTAGAAGGATTATCAAATTTATGTGAAATAAAATGATTTGAGAAATGTCTTAAAAAAATTCAGAATTTATCATAAAACTAAAATTCAAACATTTTAACAATTTAAAAGATCAAGTAAGTTTTATAGTATGAATTATTGATTTCAATATTTAATTTTTTTGGATATATACAAAAAAATACGAACCATTTCATTCTAATCCTATTATTTGATTTGAATCCATCACCAATATAATACCTATATTATAGATATGAAAGAAGATTTTTGGTAAAAGTAATTATTGATAATTTGTAATAAAAGACCCGACTCTTATTATAAATTCATTTTCGAAACTTATCTTATATATCTCCTCACAAAAACTTTTAGAAACTTAGTATTAAAAGAAATAAAATGTGTTGTAATATAAGAGAATTCATTCTCTTTCTTTATTGTTTTTTAGTTATCTTAGACCATCTTTAGGGTTAGATCTTGAATTCAAGATTTGATTTTCACTAGATCTCTCAATAAAGGAGGTGAAGAGATCTCCAATATGGACAATGAATTCTTGTAAAAGAACCCTCAAGATATGCACATTGTTAAAAAAAATTAATCTCTCTCTTTCTAAGATTTCAAAATGAAATCTACCACTAAAGAAAAAAAGATGAGAGATTTTTAATCCTATTTTACATTATAGATTTCACCAAAAAATGATCTAATATTCTGATTTAGGATCTACCACTAAAAATGCTCTTAAAAGTTTTATAAATAGTTACAACTGATACATGCTGGCTTAATTGATCTCATAGTGTATAGGTTTGTAACTCATGACTCTTGCACTTCATAAAATATCAATAGAAGTTTGTTTTCTATTTTCTCTGTAAATATAATATATAGGGATTTAAATTTTATTTGGTGTCTTTATTGTCTGGAGAAGGATTTAGTGTGTGAATTTTTGTTTTGAAGTTTTTCAACATATCAGAATTAAGGATTACTGAGATAGTGAGGCATTGCAATTTTAGATTTCCATAGAATTTGAAGCTTAACTATTGAATTTAGTGTTATTAATTCTTATTCAAGATTATTTACTATCATGATCCTATGATACCTTCTTTCTCATTTCCTTCATATTTTATGCTTTTAATTTAACATGATTTTCAGGTTCTAAGGCGCCACCTAAGCGTGTTCTGCTATCACCTCCAACTTCAAATGTAAGCATATTACTGTACGTAAATGGTTGAAATTCCTGTTGAACACATTAATCAAGTAATTGCACTAAAAATTTGGTTCTTGCCATGAAAGCACCTTAACGTTGTTTCTTCCACCACAACATACTACTGCTCATTGAACTTGTCTCCTGTTGCCCTTGACGACATATTACTAATTTTACTGATCATCCACCCAAACCTTCTAATATTGTAACCCACCACCACCCAAAACAATTGTCATCACGAATTGAAGTCAAGAACCAGAATTCAACCTATGTTGCTCACGGGTTGTAGGTAGAGATCCACATCTTCTTCAATTTTTTCTGTAAACAACACTTCCCTAACGTCACAAACGCACCCCCTCGAAACCCAGACGCCATGGAAATTCACATCTAATACAAAACTCTTAAATGAAAAGCCATGTCATTGATAGAACAAACTACGTTAGCAGTGATTTCACAAGGACCAAATTAGAAAGAAAAATAATACAACTATAGAGACCAAATTAGTATATTCAAATCTACAGGTATCAAATTGAAAAATAAGTGTAATTATAAGAGGGTATTTAAACCAAAAAACAAAAATTCTTAAAAATTATTATCTTCTTCCCAATATATAATATCCATTCAACTAATTCATACATTAAAAAAATAATTAATTATATGAAATTTATCAATAATTTATACTACTCTTTTAAGATTATTCTTCATTTCTCTCTTCACTTAATTATTTTTCACCTAATTAATTAATGTGACTTGTTTTATTCTTCAATCCTAATAATTGAGAATATTATGAGAAACAAATATTTAATGCATTAAAATATAAAAATACCACCTTATAAAAAAGAATAGACAATAAAGTAAAAGTCATCTCATAAAGAAGAAGGTAAAGACACTATGTCCTTTTTTTTTAATACTAAAATGGAGTTGAAGATAACTTTAAAAAATAGGTGTTGTATTGTAATCCATGCTGCCACAAAGTTTCTTTTTATCTTCTTTCTTTCCATGTTTGCCTATTTTTTTACCTCAAAAAGGTATAGCATCAAACTATCCGGCGGTTACATTACAAAATGATTACACACATTTATTACTCTTGCTCAACCTCATCACTCACTCCCATCATCCCCACCCACCACCACCACCACAATTTCCCCCTCTCTCTCAACTCAGTAACTCACCCCCAATGGCCGCAGCCTTAGAGTGCTGGTCCAGCCGCACCACCACGTCAGCCGCCGCCACCGACGACGACACGGTGGAGCAGGTCCTCATGCGCACCCACCACAGATCCGAGGGAACCACCACCACTTCCACCCCCAACAACAAAGACAACCCTTCCTCCGCCATCCCCGTCCACAAGAAGCTCCAGAAGCTCACTCGCAACGTCTCCGAAGCTATTGCTTCGTTCAGAAACTCCCTCAACCTCGATTCTCCTCCTTCTTCCAAAGCGGATGCTTCTTCCCGGAAAATCGCGTGGGGAAGCGTTGTTCGCAATCTCACTCAGCTTTACCCTGGAAGCCAGCTCCCCGAGAAACTCATGTCCAACATTCGCAAGCATTACGATTCCTTGCCCCTCAGGTCCCTACATAAAATGCCATCCCAAGTTAGTTTTTTTAAACTAGCTATAGTCGTCGCAGTTGCAGTTTCGTCGCGATCCTTGGTTTTACAGAAATAAGTATTTGCAACTGCAGTTGTGAAGCAGTTGCGAGAGTTAAGTTAGTTTTTAAGTAACTGTGTGGCGATCCTTGGTATTAAAGAAAATTTGTATTCCCAACTGCATCACAATTGCAGTTGCGAGACTTTATTAAATGTCTTGAGATGTGACTGATTGTCTGCAACTGCAGCTGTGATACAGTTATTGTGGAGACTTCAAAATCTTAGAGGTTGAGGCTAAACTGATTTTTGTGTTGTTTTTTAAGCCTTGATGCCAGTCACCCATCTTGTCAAGCATCAATCTTTTCACACCAATGCTTGATCTTGATTTCCACTTTTCAGTTTCCCATTATGGGTTTTGCTTTTGTTGCATTTCTATACTCTCCCAAGTTCACTCAAGGTTTCAAATTGTTTTTTTTTTTTTTTTTTGATATTGCGGACAAATGTGGTTGATGAAGCCACAATTGCGGTGACAAACATCCCAAAAGCGTCAAGGCTGAAATCACGGTCACTGACTGTTTCTAAAAGAAATTTGAGCTCACTGCTTTAGCTTTTAACAACTTAAAAAGTCAACAAACATGCGTTATGGAATCATGGGTGTTTTGTTTTTTGGCTTATAATTGTTTTTTTTTTTCAATCTTTTAAAAAGGTGTTTTTTTTCTCAATGTTTTGCAGTTATGCACAGGCGGAGTTTGATATGAAGGATGTGTTTCTTCATATAAAGTTGATGGAGCAAGCTTCAGAGAGTGACCAGCCAGCGATTTTGATTCAAGAGGAATGTGATGGTGAGCTTCAGGGTTCTGCTTTGAGGCTCACGTTTGCTTGCAACTCTCCGATCTCGTGGCCTGCAATGTCGGGTGCGTTGGATAGTTCTTCCATTTGCTGCAAGAGGATGCAGATCTTTGAGAAGAAGGGTTTCACCTTGGGGGTTGTGCTTCTTGTGGTTCTATCTGGGCATGATAAGTTGGTGAGGACCAGGGTTGAAAATGCTTTGAAGTTTGCCATGAAGAAGCCCAAAACCGGTGCTGTGAAGCTTCCCTTTGGGCTCTGTGGGTGCCAGGAAGAGAATTCTAAAGGAAGAGAACTTGTGGAGATTGAAGACGAAACCGATGATGGTTACCGCGGAAAGGAGTTTGAGAATTCAAGCCAAAGGATTCAGCTTCAGGTGCCTTTGCCTTCTTCATCTTTTGTTGTGTCAGTAGATGAATGGCAGACCATAAAGTCAGGTGGGAATGAGATTGAGAAATGGTTGTTGAATTCAGATAGTGTTGAGTTTGTTGAGCAGATTGGTCCGAATTCGTATAGGGGAGTGTATATGGGGAAGAGGGTTGGGATTGAGAAGCTGAAGGGTTGTGATAAAGGGAATTCTTATGAGTTTGAGCTCCACAAGGATCTTCTGGAACTCATGACTTGTGGCCATAGAAACATTCTGCAGTTTTGTGGTATTTGTGTGGATGATAATCATGGATTGTGTGTGGTGACCAAGTTCATGGAAGGTGGATCTGTTCATGACTTGATGATGAAGAACAAAAAGCTTCAGACTAAGGATATTGTGAGGATTGCTGTTGATGTTGCTGAAGGGATCAAGTTTATGAATGACCATGGTGTAGCATATAGAGACCTTAATACACGGGGGATTCTGTTGGATAGGCATGGGAATGCTTGCTTGGGAGATATGGGTATAGTCACTGCCTGCAAGAGTGTGGAAGAAGCTATGGAGTATGAAACTGATGGTTATAGGTGGCTAGCTCCAGAGGTTTGTCCCTATTCATTATTCATTCACACTCGTTTTATTTAGCAAAATACTTGTTGCAATTGTGAAAGTTTGTGTCACAGGATTATGTTCCATAGTCATATGTAGTTCTGTAGTGTCTTTGCCATGCATAGTCCGAAATATTCTCCAGCTGACCAGCTTTTTCTTTATAAGAAAATAAAAAAGTGAAGATCAGGATCACAATTTGAAATTTATCCTTTTTAAAAGATAGGGTCCCTCCTTCTCAATAGTGACACCTAGACCTACACACCTAATCTTAAATCCTCCTGGCTTTTAGGTAAGATAATTGATAATGGATGAGAATGTGTTTTATGCTTTTTACCTGCTGCTCCAGAAAAATATTTTGAGATGTAATGGTCTGCTTTTTCTAAACTTAGGGTGCAAAAATACTAATTCTCCTATCCTATGCTCATGGATTTTCTATATGCATCCTCAATCAATAAAACTTTTTCTATATGCACCAACTTTATTCTCACTTATTTGGTTAGAAGTATATGACTTTGCCACAAATTATAAGATCGAAATCTTTCCAACATGGAAATGAAAATGATTGTCTGCTTGTGATGCTTATTTGACCAACTTGGTGTACTCCTTCAGTAATTTTAGAACTTTACCAATTTACCAGCACTGTAGCAACTAGTATTCAAACATTGGCTCAAGCCATTTTCTCTACCCCTTCTTACCCTGAAAAAGCAGTTTATGTCTTCCAGGTTGACACTAATGAAGTTTCTTAAAACATTCATCGTATTCTTCATGTGCTCGAGGAAGAATGACAGTTGTTATTATTGTCTGCCTTGTAAAGTTTAATGTCTGTAATATGTTGATTCTCCTAAATAATGTTTCAGCAACAGTAATGTATAGGAATAGCATCAAATTGTTTCTCTCTCTGCCCAGCTTCTCTGTTTGTCCTCATATACACTAGCTAGTTCAGTGACAAATTCCAGTCTAAAGCGTTTTAGCTCTTTTATCTTTTTTGTCTGTTCTTCATGTTTCAGTACACCTTGAAAAAGACATACTAGATGTTCTACTAGAGAGCAATTTAGAGTAACTTTTGTGTGCTTTATTGTCCCAAAGAATGCTATTTAGATCCATTGTATGTAAAGCAATGCTGAACTAACTTGCATTTAAAAGAAACTTTATGTCACTTGTCCTGGCATCATTGTTTGAGCATGCCGAACACGTCTTAATAATTGTTTTCTTGCTTTCACTTTGTTGTGTTTACCTTTATTTAAGCACTCGTGTATATCATTAGGAAAATAAGTGTGATTGTGTAATGCCAATTATACCAGAATTAATTCTGCACTGGAGCCCGCATGTCCTAAGGCTTTTAGCCTTTGACATGATCTTTGCCCCAGCACTCTTGCTATTTGTCCTACTGATAAAGGTACTCAGAAAGCTCTCACACCTCGTGTGCAGGCAGGAAAAAACATACAAAAGCTATCCACTAAAGCCATTCATTCAAAGAGAAAAAGTGATAACTGAATAGGAAGACACGTCAAAGTTTTTTTTTTTTTTTTCTCACGAGTGATTCTTTGGTTGTTGTGGATAAACAATTTGGTTGTCATGCTTTATATATTAGCAAGTCTTTCAAGAGAAAATCTCATTACACATCACTTACAAACACACCAATTCACGTGTGTATGTGACAAACATTCATTTTGCATGACCCTGGCCTCCCCCCCACGCACAAATGAGTGAGATGACAAGCTGCCACTATAAATCTATAATAGATGTGTAGTTGTGTACTAATGTGTGCTTATGATGTGTATCTAGGCTCCTTTTTCTTTTTTCCTTTTGAGTGCATGATATTCTCTTTGAAGAATGAAAACTATTATATGTTGTAGATTTGAATTTTGCAAGGATCTATTAATTATTGATAATTTTCCTTGTAATGTGATTTGTTTGGACGAGAGGAGAGAAAACGGATAGGAGATGAAATGTGGATAATAATGCATTTTCTTTTATTTGGTTTTTTAGTACACATTTTTTTAGAGTTTAATTTTTATGTGTAAAAAGTTTCACACAGTCAACCAATAAAAAATATGAATTTTAAAATAATTATTATAAAAGTCAGTAAATTTAGATTATTTGTGATAAGATGATAATGTAAAAATTCTTTACATTGTTGATGCATGTACTATTTATTTTGTATTTATTTTATTCAAATATGACATTTTTCAGTACACATTGTTTTCAATGCCCCCATGCTGACTAGTTTTACTCTCATTTTTGTTGGGCTGCGAACAGATAATTGCAGGAGACCCAGAGAATGTGACAGAGACATGGATGAGTAACGTTTATAGTTTTGGGATGGTAATTTGGGAGATGGTGACTGGTGAAGCAGCTTATTCTTCATTTTCACCTGTGCAAGCAGCAGTTGGCATTGCTGCATGTGGCCTTCGACCTGAAATCCCAAAAGACTGCCAACAAACTCTAAAATACATTATGACAAAGTGCTGGAACAACACCCCTTCAAAACGTCCTCATTTCTCTGAAATTTTAGCCATATTGCTGCGACCAAACAACAACAATAGATAAATTTCTATATATATATATCTATAACAAGTTCATGGATAAGGAAATGATAAAAAGTCCATGGAAAAACGTGAATCTCCCCCATATGCTTTTATGGCAGTAATGAAGATGTAATTTTCTGCTTTTCACAACCTTGTATTTACTATCATCTCTTCTTGATATCATAAAAAATCCAAATGTCTGTCATCATAATTCTACTGTTTTTTTTCCCTTGTACTATGATTGTCTGAAAATGGAAAATATAACAATAGTGAAAAATTTAAGTACCATGTTATTTTTACTTTGTTAAAGCTGAAAATATCCACACTCTCTGTCCCAAAATAATAAGTGTTATCCTATATTTGTTTCAAAGAGACAAAATAATAATAAATAAATAAAAGAAATTAATAATTTTACTATTATTAGTATTACATTGAAAAATTAAATGTGATATTTATTTTAAAATATTTTTTTAAAATGTGACACTTATTTTGGGATATTATCTTTATTAATAATTATTTTTTATTAAAAAACTTGATTAATTATTTGTAGTGTGCTCTTTTTTTTAATTATGTTTTTTATTCATAAGATTTAAATAAGAGATATTAATCTAAGGGGTGCAAATCTAGTTTTAGTAATATTAATCGATGTAATTAGTTTAAGTATATTTTAGATATATTTAAGTGTATTTTTAACCAAAAAAAATATCTTGATAATTTAATTAATAAAAGTTGACACTAATTATTACCCTCAAGGTTTATTCTATTACAATAGGCTTCAGATTTATGACAGGTAAACAAGGAGCATTATCTTGTGAAACCAAGATAATGTGTGACGAATAGAAAAGCCAACAAATGACACGTTTTTGGGGCCAGCCAATGGTCCTTTTGTTAGTTCCAAACATATAAATTCTTCTTTTATATAATACTGACATAATATCCATGTCATACACGGGATTAAGTTTAATCTACATTTTTTATATTATAAAAATTCTTAATATAAAATTAAATTTAAATTTGCTTGTATTATCAATTAGAATATAATTATCTCAATTACCATAATTTAAATCAGAATATATTTTAATGTTCAATAAGAAAATCATATTAACTATGAGTGATTTAATCTTTTATTGTTACATTACAATTACTTTAATTAATATAATTTCGTATTTTCATGATATAAAAATAGAAAAATATTTTTCCGAGATAATTTTTTTCAGTTGCATTTACTAAAAATAGTGAGATGTCTTAATTTAAATTTGCTACAAACTGGAACCAAAATTTATATCAGTGTTATTAATTAATTTAAATCAAAAGACATAATATTATCATCAGCTAGGTTAGAATGTTTAAATTATGATTAATTACCATGATTAAATATTTTATAAGTAATTAATCACCTTATTTTCTATAAGTATGCATCATTTATATTTTTTTCAAGATAACATTTATTTTTGGGATACATTTTCCTTGTATATATTTTGATTCTATGCTAACCGTGATACTATAAATTAATCCACGAAACTATGAATTAGATTATGAGATTCATCATAATAGACATTTTATTTTATGCAAAAAATTTAAATTTTACCATTCTCTTACTATATCTGTTTTCGAACATATAATTCTTGTTCATTTTGCATATACAATTTTTGATAAGAAAAGTTCATCGCAAATTAATGTTGTTTAATTATAATAAGTCCCCAACCCAAATGTTTTTATCACAAAAGAAAAAGATGAATAAGAAAACAGAGAAAGTGAAAAAGAGGAAAATAAATAGTAAAAAGAACTCAAGGTAATACTCTCGAGTCTCAAACTATCACTAAGCCTTTTTCATCAAAGTCACTCATAATCACAATCACATTTTTGCTCTACACACCCCCATCACATAAAGCCTCCAAACCTTTGAAAAAATATCACCAACAACAATAAAAGAGAAAAGGTCAACTTTAAAATTATTTAGTTTATTGTTTAATAATGCTATTATCTTATTAGAAAAACTTTTATTTTATATGATAAAATAAGAAATTTATTTAGAGAAAAATGATTGATCTATTCTAACGCCAAAAATGAGGTGAAAAATGGCTCACTGTTAACTGGTCTATTTTAAAAATAAAAAAAATTATTTGGCAAAAAAATATGTAACACGAATAAGAAATTCAAAAAAATTAGTTGTAGTTGCCTCTTTCATCTTGCTAGTGACGAGTTACAAAATATGTATTCAAAATCTACAACAAATACAAAATAAACAATTACAACTTTATTAACTAAGTAAAACAAATATAAAATATTTTCAGCATTAAAAAAAAAACAAATTTATTTTTTCATTGTCACTAACGAACACAAATAAATTGATTTAATTGATGAAAGTGAAATTTTGATTGATTTATAAAATAATAATTATGCAATTAATTTAAGGTAAATTTGATATGAAAACCGTTGAACCTATTTTTATAATAACCAAAGTTTTGCAAAAAAAAAAATTAAAATTAAAATTAATAAAATAATAATATTTTATGGTAGCTATACTGTAGCTTGGCGCTGATAGCGTGGGATCTGGCGTTGATAGCGTGGCACTGTAGCAAGAGGCTATTTTTCACGATTTTTGGCGCCATCAGCGCCAGAGTGGCGCCAGTAGCGCCACATATGCGACCAGTTGGCGCGGTTAGCGCCGTAGTGGCGTGATTAGCGCCATAAGTGCCCCGGAAGCCTTATATTGCATGAATTTGGCGCGACTAGCGCCATATATGGCGCGATTAGCGCGGGAATGTCGGCAGACCCAGTATTTTAAGGCTAAAACACGAATTTTGAAGAGAAAAATTGTTTCTCTTCTTCCTCAGTGCCTCCACCACCATTGTTGAGTGTTCCCAAGCTCCTTAAGGCCTTGATTCTTCACCAAATCACTTCCAATAGCCACTAAACTTGTGAGGAACACCTAGAAAGCCAAAATCCTTCATCCAAACCTCTTGCACCTTGGAGTTGAGAGGTTCCTTTTCAGAGGAAGAGTAGAACTCGAGATAGGCAAGGAACAACAGGGTTTCTCAGACACCGGAACCAGGAGAAAAGATTCAGAGGCCTTCCTTGCCAATTCTGAGGTAAGAATCTCGAGTTTCACCGATTAATTTTTGAATTGGGATTTTCTATGAATAGTGACCCATATGAGTTGGGGCTAGAATTAGCCCAGGGTCCTGTAGAGAAACTTGCTTAGAACTGTGTAGTGATGAAGGATTAGCTTTCAATTTGTGATTTGGTGAACTTTGATTTTGGCTCTAGGTTGTGCATGTGTGACTGGGACTGAGTCACTTAATTGAGACATGCAAGAGCCATGTTTGGTGGGCTTGTGGTGCCTGTGAGGCCATGGGAACGGTGTCTCGTGAGTTAGACCGTTCAAGCCCTATAGAAACCCTGAGTTTTGGGTGGTATGGGCTGTGATGCTCACTGTGAATGACTGGTGTTGAGTCTGTGGGAGACTCTGCGGCCATATTGATCTGAGAAAGACCACTGAGGGTCTATGGACAGGCTTGTGATGGATGAGCCTGAGGAACCTTAGGTAGATAACCTGGGTTGATCGAAAGGACTGAGGTTCCTTTCTCTGAGACAGTTGTAGGTTGTATGATGAGCTCATGATTGTTTATGTGCTTGAATGGTCGGTGATATGTTACTGTATGCCTTGGTAGGGCTTGACACGAGGTGTCAGAGAAGCAGACCATTAGTCGAGGCTGGAATTGCCGGCACATCTAACGGGTAAGCTCATCGTTCTGGGGATTAGTCCCTTCTCTTGTTTGCTATCCAAGTGTGTAATAGTTGCATGCCATGCTTAATTATATATATGTATGTGTTCTGGCATGCGGTGGAAAGAAGGGCCTTGATGGCCTGTTATTGAATACATGTATATATATGCTTGTGAGCCTGAAGGCTAGATGAACGGTACTTGGAGTGAAACTCAGACCGTTCCAAATGTATGAAAGTATGATGAACCCTAGGATAGACACCGAGATGGTGTGAGGGTAATGATGCACCTGAGATTGCAGGTGATGGAACCTATAGGATACCGGATGGTATCGGGCTAGATGAGGTTCCGTAGCCAGAGGAAGAGTTTGAGGACTCCCTGGGATAGCTGAGATTCCTTGGGAGGTGCCACTGCTCTCCGTTCAAGTCTTAAAGGTGGATTGCCCTGTATGGATGTTCCTCCTTAGGCAGTGATGATGAAAGTCCTGAGTGGGTATTCTCAGGCCAGTGTTTGGAAGTCCTAAGAGATTGAGTGCCTCCAGTGTGAGATGATCTCTCTTAGGCATGTGATTGATGGTCCTGGTGGACGGTGCTCCCGATGTGGATGACTCCTCAGGCAGAGGAAGTCCTGTGGGACGGTGCTCCCTGTGTGGATGACTCCCCAGGCATGTTGAGAGGAAGTCCTGTGGGACGGTGCTCCCTGTGTGGATGTCTCCCCAGGCAGTTGAGATGAAAGTCTTGATGGATGGTGCTCCCTGTGTGGATTGACTCCTCAGGCATGTGTTATGGAAAGTCCTGGAGAGGCCAGACAGTTGATAGATATGTTGTATCTCTAAGAGAGGGCTTTCCGAGGGGAATAGAGCTTGAGGCCTCTTAGATGAGCCATATCTGGATGAGTTAAGTCCTGAGTTGAGAGATTGCTCAGGCAGTATGTGTGTGAAGTCCTGAGTTGGTGACTCAGGCAATACTTATTTTAGTTTATGAGGCGGTGCCTCTCTGGTATGAGAAGTGTCCTGTGGTGGACACTATGTCATGGTACCTCTGTGAGATGTCTGTGAGAGCCCTTATGAGGTGAGAGACCTCTGATGCTGATGGCATCTCGTGTGATGACCCCAGAGTGTTGGGATGTGTGAAAGCTAGGCTGAGGTCTTAGGCTTTGTATGTGTGAGCTAGGATGATATCCTTAGCTCTGTTATCTGTTTACATGTTTGTGCTTGGAGGTGAACCAGGGTAAGGGAGGATCTCCCAGAACCCTGAGTTTACTGAGACGTTTGTCTCACCCTGTGTGGGGTTTGTGGTTTTCAGGTGCTTCTAGAGGAGAGGAGCGACCTCAGGGCAGGAGGCCCTAGCTGAGAGTGCTGGAGCGGTCATGGGCTACAGATGAAGACTAGAAGAGTCTTCTGTTTGATCTCTGTCTTGTACCTGTATAGAGAAAGGGTGTGAGTGTTCACCCGTTGTTCTGTACATAGTGATGTTGTATAACCACAGTTGTGGCTTAGACTTTGAGTTGTATATGTATATGTACAGACCTCTATGTATAAAATGATGTTTATTCCTCCTGATTATCTCTGTTTAGCTTTATGTGTCATCTGCCTATGTTAGGTATGATTATGTTTATAGGGATCAGCAGGGGCTTGTTTATGATGCTTTGTATTATGTTTTATTTCCATGCATAATGTAATCAAGAAAAACGATTCTATCGCTTCCGCATCTCGTTTAGTTAACGCTGACAGCGCGCTTATGATATTATTAATGATAACACGTCCGGGGTGTTACAATTTTAATTCGTGCTTTACATGTGTATTAGTAGATACAATCAAAATAATTGTATTTTTAGAGCATTTTTAGTACTGAATCTTAGAGATAGATCTTAAGTTGAAGATCTAATTTTCTCTAGATCTAACAATAAAGTACTAATTAAGATCTTCACGTTGGAGATCTAATTCTTTCACAATAACTCTTAAGATATGCATAAATTTTAAAAAAATAAATTAGAAGAGTGTTATTAACACACTTTTTCACAAGAACTCTTAAGATTATAACCCATTAAAATTTATTTAAGATCTTAACATGAGATCTATCACTAAAGTAAAAAATAGAAGAGATCTTGAGTGATTTTTAATCATACATAATACTGTATGATCTATCAAAAAATGGCTTAAGATTTTAACTTGAAATCTATTACTAAAGATGTTTTTATTGATATTGATTGATACGTGATAACTGTGAATGGTTAGCACATTTAAGTTTATAAATTAATGCATGAGTACCAAATTAACCTCACTCAATTTGACAAAGAATAATTTTTTTTAAGATAACTCATAAATTTTATTTTTATTATTGATTATTGATATAAAATTGGTATAGTATTGTATTGGTTCTTTGAATTGATTAGGGTTTTATTTCCTTATTTACTATATTAACATAAAAAATTATAACTGGTTTAAAAAATATCATTGAATATAATATTTATTTCTTTGTTCACAAAAAACTATAATAACATAATATATTCAAAAAGTAAAAAAATAGCAGATTCAAATGAATTTATATCACTTCATTTTTATTCAATTAGTTTATATTACGAGCACAAATTAATTGATTTAATTAATAAAAGTGAAATCAATAAAAAGTGAATAATAAATATATAAACTAAACAAAATTTTGATTGATTTATAAAATAATAATTATGCAATTAATTTAAGATATATTTAAAATGAAAATGGCAGGACCTATTTTAACAAGTGCTAAATACTGTGCTGAGAGATATAATCAACATTTGTATTTTAAATAATGTATTATTGATGGTTTGATATCGAAATAGATAAAGGATAAATTATTATTATTATTAAATACACTTATAAATTTTATTTAGAATTGATTAGATTACATTTAATTATAATTAGTTAATTAAAATTGATTTAATTATATTTAATTCAAAAATGGGTCAGGGTGACAATTTCCAATTATACAAATTCTTCTTTTATATAAAATATAAATAATAATAAATAAATATAAATATTGATATAGATATATATTGGATTGATTGTGGAGCGTAGGATGAATTGAAGGGCCAAGATTTGTGAGTGTGTGTGAGTTTCGTGATTACTTAAACCCTAGTATTTCTAATTTCTTCGACGTTTCTCTTGAAAACCCTAGTTAGCCTCTTCTTGTCTCCCCTCCAATCAACGGCACCCCCCAAAAAAATGGTTGGTTCCACATCACTCTCTTCTCATTTGAATCTTTCATTTCCTTATCTGAATGTTCAGATTTCTTATTTGTTTCTGTTTTGTTTGTTTGTTCTACTGTTGTTTTTGTTGCAGACAGGAGAGACAGTGAACCCAAAAGCTTACCCTTTGGCCGATGCGCAACTCGCAATAACAATCCTGGATCTTGTGCAACAAGCTGCCAACTACAAGCAACTAAAAAAGGGTGCTAATGAAGGTAAATTATATATATTCTTAGTTGTTAGGATTGCTAGTTTTTGTTAGCGGGGGATTTGAACCCGCTAGTGAAGTTAAGTTAGATAAAAAAGAATCAGCATATTTTGAAAATTGGTTAAGTAAGTCTGATTGGTGTTAATGTATTCTATTGATTCGTTTCAGCGACTAAGACACTGAACAGAGGCATTTCTGAGTTCGTTGTGATGGCCGCAGACACTGAGCCTATTGAGATTCTTCTCCATCTTCCTCTCCTTGCTGAGGATAAGGTAATTAATTAATTTCCCTTCAAATCTTACTTGCCTTTGTTTTTCTTAGCTTTGCACTTCAATTGGTCTTTGTTTAGTATTAGGGAGTTGCCTTAGAAATTTAAGCATGCCAACCGGTTCCAAATTCAAAATTGTGTAATGGTTTTTACTAATTGAGTTTCACTGTTACCATTGTGGTCCTTGAGTCCCCTCTTCAACCATATTTATTTATAAAGAGTAAAATTTTCAGCATAGAGTCCAAAGATTAAAATTTTAGAATATTCGTGGGTCCTGTCAGACAGATGTAGGAAATGGGTAATTTATGATTTAGCCATGCTTTAATGCCTAGAAAAAGGACTTGAAGACACACCAATGTCATATACGGCGTGTCAATTATCATTTGTAATATTGTGTAATTCACAGTTTCTGATGCTTAGGACTTTTGTATTTGAGATTGTTTCTCATTTGGAATTGAATAATTTACTACCTGCCTGTACACTGTACAGTGTGTAACTTTTATGAAATGCGTACCCTGTAACCCGGTAAGCATATACTTATGGAAATTTTGTAGCTTTACAGTAACCCCTGTCGCTTTTCACAAGTTCTTTTCTTGCCTCCTTATCCTATCTAGTTGTCTGTTAGTTTACTGGTTTTTTAACCATGAATTTTGGTGTCATTTTATCAGTCAGAAAAGAATTTTTTAGCTAATGACATTGCCACCTAGTGATGCTTAATGCCCGATTCGATCCTTATGCCTCAATGATCTCACTTTACCATCTTATGCCCGTGTTAGATTAAGAGACGTTTCTGCTGTAAGACACCCCCAAGAACATGAATATGATTTTCATATTCTGTGGTTGAGGTTACTGTGTGATCAACAAACCTTGTAATTTGGGATGGCATTAGCAAAGACTCAATGTTGGTAAAATTTAGATAGCTACAGATGTTATTTTTCAGCTTGAATTTTTTTCTTCTTTGGCCTTGACTACTCCAGCTGCTGTTATTTCAATTCTATGATGTTTCTGGGATTTTTATCTGTATGGCAGCAAAGTAACCTTTATATTTATGATTATTTGAATCTTTTAGAATGTTCCCTATGTATTCGTCCCATCAAAACAAGCACTTGGGCGAGCATGTGGAGTCACACGGCCAGTGATTGCATGTTCTGTAACAACTAATGAAGGAAGTCAACTGAAATCCCAAATTCAGCAACTAAAGGTATTCACAGAGCTTTACAGTACGAATGTTCATGTATTTGGCAACTATATTAATCATTGTTAATATTAAAATCTGGACCAGTCATTAAATTGGCGAAAGTTTTAATTTCACAGTTCATTGGTTTGATTGTAATTGAATTAATTTTGTTGGTGTGCAGGATGCCATTGAGAAGCTGTTAATTTGAAAATTTGATATTCGGTATGACGGGCTTCTTGAGAGGCTTTGACTGGACCAGATGTTGTGTTCAACAGACAAAGGTGTTTTATGTGTAAACCTACATTTATATTTATTACTTATGCCGCGAAGGATTGTTTGAAAGTAATTTTGAAGTTAGCTCGCCCGTTGTTTTTACACTTCTGTTATAACTTATAAATTGTTCAATGCTATGTATGTGGGGTGCTGTTAAGAAAATTAAACTACCTGATCATTTTAAAATGTTTTTATTTTTATTTTTTATAATCAAGTAATGCATTACTTTTATATTTTTTAAAACATAAATCACCTTTTTGAAAGAATAAACACTCCTTACATTAGGACAAAGTAACAAGCAATTAGCTGGTTGACGCCGTTAGCTACAATTAACAATGTTCAATGTATTTTCCCCCATCTCATATAGATTCCAGATTGCTTGTAACATTTAAAGGAAAAATCAGACCAACCTTCACAGATGCTTCGGATTATGGTGTGTTTTTGGAGGTTTAAGGATTTCTCTGACTGCACTTTTTTTTTTTGACTAAATGACTTCACTTTTCCTGCGTCCTCTTAATTTGGCAACGATTACGCTGTGGCGGAAATTATTTCCTGCATCCCCATTTGCTTCTTGCACCTATTCTCGAATGTATAGGAAAATCTTTCTGAAAATGTAAATTTTTACATTTCAAAGACCTTTTCGGAATATGATTTTACATTCTGGATCAGGCGTTCTGGAAATTTTTCGATTTTTTTAAAAATATAATAGCGATTAATGTAAAATTGACGGAATGATCATTTTAAGTATTGTTACAAACTTACGAGATTTTTAAAACACACATGAATGTGAAATATAATTACTAAAATGATATTTTTGCCTATATAAATTTAAAATTATAAGTATTGCATCGAACCAAACTCAGCTTAATTTGACACATTTGGGAGGTGTATGAACGGACTTTGTAGGAATCTCGTTTCCTCGTAGATCACTATGTAATTGGCTTTAGCCTCCTTTGAATAAAAAAGAAAAAGAGTTAACACATTACAACCAGACTTTGGTGTTGATTGTCAGATTAATACTAGAAATTTCATCATGCCTTAATTTATGTTTTTATTTTTAAGAAAACCATTTTTTAATTACGGCTAAGTTCAAAATTTTACAATAATCAGTTAAATTTCAAGAAAACTTTATGTATATTTATATAAAGAAAAACATGGAAAAATCACATTATATATGAATATTTTTGGTACAACAAAGAAGTAAAACGTCCAATACAAACCATTTTGTTCCAACGAATCCAACTACGGTTCAGACTTCAGACATTAGTTTCTGTTTTCCATCCTCACATCGTGGGGTCTGTTTGTGAAAGTCGAAAAAAAATAAAAATTGAACGTGGGTTTGGATTGGATGCAACGACAATATAAAACGGCGACGTGGCATGTACACGTCCCGGTGCATTCGTTTTGTCTACACCGCTAACGATTCTTCCATAATCACAGTAACAGTCAGGCCCACTCATTCTCTCTCTCAACTCAAAGGAGAAGATAGAAAGAAAGAAATGGCCTTAGCGAGTAAGGCGAAAACCACCAATCTCCCAAAACCCTAGGTGAGTAGTAGTAGCAACAAAATTTTTTACATGCAAATCCATAAATACCCTTCTCTCTTATTCTCTCTCTCTCTTTCTCTTATATCATATCAAACTCACTCTCGCTCTTCACACTCACATCTTCAACTCAAAAGAAACCCAAACGCACACATTCGCTTTCTCTCCGATTCGCACTCTCCAATCTGTGATTCTATTCTTTCCTTCTCTCAAGTTCCATTCGGTACCTTCCCTACCTTCCTCATTCATCTTTCGATGTTGCTTTTCTTCATTCTTCAGCACTCGAATCACATGCTACTCAGGGTTTTGCATTTTTTTTTTGTTATATATCCTGAACAGCATCATGGATCTTCTTTATTATTAATATGATTTTAATTTTAACTTGATTGTTTTTGCTTTTCGTTTTGGTGATAATTTCGATGGCGCGGTTTCGTTGCGTGTTCTGCAGCTTACTGCACTATATGCTTCCTAGAAAGAGAGCGAGCGAAGGAGCAGTGGTCGTAGAAGGAGACACCGACCCCACCAACAGCACCAATAGCGGTGCGGCGTCGTTTTCGAAGAAGGCTCGGATCGGAAGCCTTGCTGCCTGCTCGGGTGCCGGTGCTGCGGAATCGGCGGTGAACGTCAGCGGCCAGGGATTCGGTAGCGGCAGCGGCGGCGGTGACAACAGCGTCGGGAACTCGGTCGGAGGAATGGCGTTGGGGAATTCGCAACCGGCGGAGATCGATGAGGATCTGCACAGTCGGCAGCTCGCCGTGTATGGCCGGGAGACCATGCGGAGGCTCTTTGCGTCCAGCGTCCTCGTTTCGGGGATGCAGGGTCTTGGTGTTGAGATTGGTAATTTGGTTTTATAACACTTATTATGAAATTTATCTAAACAGGTCCTTAGATATGGTGATCATACTAGCAGTGTTTTTCTGACCCCTCTCTTAATTATAGAAAATTGTTTAGGTGTGACTGTTGTGTTGTTTTACGGTATTGGTGTTAGGAGGATTGATAATTTAGTCCCTGGTCTCCTTTGTAAACTGAAAAATGAAGTGAAGGAGAGTAACAGACTTATACAGTTCATAATCTTGTTATTTGTTGTCCATGTTTAAAATGATTACTAGTTGCTCATGTTCGTTATTTCAAGCTTTTTATCGTTAACTTGGGAGTTTGGAACTGGTTAAAAGTCATTGCTGCATATCATTGGGCAACCTTGCTGAAGATTCTTACTTATGTGCTATTCTCTAATTAGTTAAGAGGGTATATAAATACATAATGCAATTTAATCGTTTATTTTGTGACTTGAGTTTTTAATGGTGTTGCAATGTAGATCCAACATTTAAGTAGTGTAAGCTCTGTTGTTTTTCTGTATTCTAATGTAGTTTACTACCTGCAGCGAAGAATCTCATTCTTGCTGGGGTGAAATCTGTAACCTTGCATGATGAAGGAAATGTGGAGTTATGGGATTTGTCCAGTAATTTTGTGTTTTCAGAAAATGATGTTGGCAAGAACAGGGCAGAGGCTTCTGTTAGTAAGTTGCAGGAACTTAACAATGCTGTGGTTGTACTAACCTTAACAACTAAGCTGACAAAAGAACAACTTTCTAATTTCCAGGTACTTCCAATCTTGCTTTCTACTCCTTTTTTATTTTTGGAATTTCATTTTTTCTTTCTTAAATGCATTTATATGTATATCTGCTTCATATCAAGTGATTATGTGTGCTGTGGCATGTTTTGATGTCCGTGGAACTTTTAGAAAAAAAAAAGGATTTTCCTTACTCATACATTGATATTGCAAGGGTAACTTCTAATGTTTCATAGTTATTTGTGTTTCAATTTCATGTATTTGAAACTTCTGCTACAGTTTTGTATGGATGTGTATTATTTACAAAACCTGGTGATTAACAATGAGCGAACAATATCATGCTATTTAAATAATGACTGATTAAGGAGGGGGATTCCTGTAAGTGCAGAGTCAGTGGTTCTTATGTCTGTAATACTACTATACTTGTATTTTGCTCTACACATGCCTGAGTTATTTGCTAATGTCTTAATTGTACTTCTGAGTTCTGACTGTCATGAGGCACTTGACTATTTGCTCTCGACTTTATTTGAAGTTAATGAAATTGTAAATATTGTTAATTAAAATGAGGTAAGTGCATGTTAAGTGATTATTGATGTTTGCGGTAGTAGTTAATAGTTATGATAGTGTGTTCTGGGGTAAGATAAAAGTATTGATAATAATGTGGTAGCCTGGTAGGAGACAATAAATTGCATCTGTTATGCACGATTAGTTATGTACTGTTAATTGCCAAAAATTAATTATGGTCTTTGTATTGTTTGATAATTGATATTATCGGTAAACATTAAGTGGAATAACATTACTCTATATGATACATTGATTGATAAAACCATGTGGGAGGAGCACATTTGAATTTTCTTGACCATTTAAGCAAGATGTGTCCTTGGGAATATTTTAATTTTGAAGTGATATATAACACTCAGATTGTGAATGTTGGTTAATGGTGCACTTTAATGTGAACTTTTCCTGCTCACCTGCAATCATGAATTCATTTGTATCTTTATTTATTTCAACTATTTGTAGGCTGTTGTTTTCACTGAAATTAGTCTTGAGAAAGCTTTTGAGTTCAATGATTACTGCCACAGTCATCAGCCTCCTATTGCCTTTATTAAAAGTGAAGTTAGGGGCCTTTTTGGTTCTCTGTTTTGTGATTTTGGGCCTGAGTTCACTGTTGTTGATGTCGATGGAGAGGATCCCCATACTGGTATCATTGCATCCATCAGCAATGACAACCCTGCTCTAGTTTCCTGTGTTGATGATGAGAGGCTCGAGTTTCAGGATGGAGATCTGGTTGTATTCTCTGAAGTTCATGGTATGAAAGAGTTGAATGATGGAAAGCCAAGAAAGATAAAAAATGCTAGAGCATATTCATTCACCCTTGAAGAAGACACCACAAATTATGGTAGATATGAAAAAGGTGGTATTGTCACACAGGTCAAACAACCAAAGGTTTTGAACTTTAAACCACTCAGGGAAGCACTCAGTGATCCTGGTGATTTTCTTCTGAGTGATTTTTCGAAGTTTGATCGCCCACCTCTACTGCATTTAGCATTCCAGGCTTTGGATAAGTTCGTTTCTGAGATAGGTCACTTCCCTGTTGCTGGTTCAGAGGATGATGCACAGAAACTTATATCTATTGCCAGTAATATTAATGGTAGCTTAGGTGATGGAAGATTGGAAGATGTGAATCCAAAACTTCTACGGCAATTTGCCTTTGGTGCTAGGGCAGTATTGAACCCTATGGCAGCCATGTTTGGTGGAATTGTTGGACAAGAGGTTGTAAAAGCATGCTCTGGGAAATTTCATCCACTTTTTCAAGTAAGTAATATTTTTTCTTGTTAATCATTGTATCATCTGTATTTTGAAATATTGTGCAGTGCAACTGAAGTGTGCCCATATGGAAGTCTTTTCCAAAATATTTTTCTAGTTAGTTGGCCATTTGGATTGTGTGTTCAGTTTGCTGCTTCACTTGATGTTTTATTATTATGGATCTTCTATAGTTTTCTTTAAAAATAACTGCATAGGCATTATTCATTATTTAAACAAAGCAACCTATATCATATTTTGAATATAAAAAAATCCATCTATTGAGCAAGGCACTTTATTGAATTTGATTCTTATAAATGAAATTTTAACTTGACTAAGATTTTGATTCCTGGATCATGTACTTTCTTTTAGGGAAAATTGCACTTGCACCCTTCGAGGTTTAACAAAACTTCACTCAATGCCCCTCCTTTTTAGGGAAAATTATTATATACAAGTCTCCCTTAATATATAACAACATATCCATCCTTTGTGTGGTTTGTATATCAAGGGAGGTCAAAGTAATGTCAAAAAAGGGAGGGGTCATGTGTAATTTCATTTAACGTGAGGGGATGAGTGCAGTTTGCCTTTTTTTTTTAATTTAATATTTGTGATTCTACTAGCATTCAAGTATTATGCAGTACCCTATCTCTGCATAACCCCCCAAGACTATCTGAACTGAAAGTTATCCATACCTTGAGGCAATATCATAGGTGTGCGACTGTGAAATCTCTGAAAAACTGTGTTTTGCTCCACTCATAAGTGAACATATTAAGATTTAACCAAAATATCTTGTGTGGGTTAGTTTAAATACTTGATTTTCTAATATTGTGTGGGTGTGGGTTGGGGATGGGGGTTTCAATCCTAGTATCCTACAGTTCCAAAATATATTGGCATTTTTATGTTTGCTTAGTATATAGAATAATAAAAATAATACGAATCTATTGGCAACTATATCTTGCTCATGCTTCAATTTTTTCTTTCCCATTTATTGAGCATTCTTTTTTGAGGTTATAATACTTTTGTCCTTTTTGTGGTTTTAATTTTAGTTTCTCCTCTGACCTTTGCAGTTTTTGTACTTCGACTCTGTGGAATCACTCCCTACAGAACCACTGGACGATAATGATTTAAAACCATTAAATAGTCGTTATGATGCACAGATTTCAGTTTTTGGACAAAAGTTACAGAAGAAATTAGAGGATGCTGAAGTTTTTGTTGTTGGATCTGGTGCATTGGGATGTGAGTTTTTGAAAAACCTTGCCCTAATGGGAGTTTCTTGTGGTCAGGGAAAGCTCACAATTACTGATGATGATGTCATAGAAAAGAGTAACCTAAGTAGGCAGTTCCTCTTCCGTGATTGGAATATTGGCCAGGCTAAGTCTACAGTTGCTGCTTCAGCTGCTGCATCTATAAATCCCCGTCTGAATATTGAAGCTCTGCAAAATCGTGTTGGCCCTGAAACCGAAAATGTGTTTCATGATACCTTCTGGGAAAATTTGAGTGTTGTGATTAATGCACTAGACAATGTGAATGCAAGACTGTATGTTGATCAGAGGTGCTTGTATTTCCAGAAGCCACTTCTTGAATCTGGAACTCTTGGGGCCAAATGCAATACCCAAATGGTCATTCCCCACCTAACAGAAAATTATGGCGCATCAAGAGATCCACCTGAGAAACAGGCACCTATGTGTACTGTTCATTCATTTCCACATAACATTGACCACTGCTTGACATGGGCTCGGTCAGAGTTTGAGGGTTTGCTTGAGAAAACTCCAGCTGAAGTAAATGCATATTTATCTAATCCAAATGAATATACTAATGCAATGAGGAATGCGGGTGATGCTCAAGCAAGGGATAACTTGGAGCGTGTTCTTGAGTGTTTGGACAAGGAGAAGTGTGAGACTTTTGAAGATTGTATTACATGGGCTAGGCTAAAGTATGTTGTTTTATAATATATATGGTTTTGTTCTCTTATATTGTCAGTGTGTTAGATTTTTCTGTATGTCCTACACTCATGCATTGTTTTTAATTCACAGGTTCGAAGATTATTTTGCCAATCGAGTAAAGCAATTAATTTATACTTTTCCTGAAGATGCTGCAACTAGTACTGGAGCTCCTTTCTGGTCTGCACCAAAACGGTTCCCTCATCCACTGCAATTCTCATCCTCTGATCTGGGTCATCTTCAGTTTTTGATGGCAGCTTCTATATTACGAGCAGAGACATTTGGTATTCCAATTCCTGACTGGGTGAAGAATCCTAAGAAGTTGGCTGAAGCTGTTGATAGAGTGATAGTACCTGACTTTCAGCCTAAGAAAGATGCAAATATAGTGACAGATGAGAAGGCCACCAGTCTCTCATCTGCGTCCATAGATGATGCAGCTGTGATTAATGATCTAACCGTCAAGTTAGAGGGGTGCCGGACAAAGCTGCTACCAGAGTTCAGGATGAAACCAGTTCAGTTTGAAAAGGTCTATTTTTTTCTGAGTTTTTGTTCTGACTGAATTCCACAGTGATGGTGGAAGCCTTCTCTGTTGTCTTATTTGAATTTGGTAGTTTCAATTGGGGATTTTGGGTAGATGTGGGTTGAGTTTGTATTTGCTGAGAAATAGGTGTACATGAACTCTTCCACCTGCCATTTTATTTATTTATTATAATTTATTTTCATCCAAAGTTAACAATTACCTTTGTGCTGATCTTTTTTTTTTTTTTTTGCTGAAACCTTTGTGCTGTAAAACTACAGGATGATGATACAAACTACCATATGGACCTGATAGCTGGGCTTGCAAACATGAGGGCACGGAACTACAGCATTCCTGAAGTTGACAAGCTCAAGGCCAAGTTTATTGCCGGACGGATCATTCCAGCAATTGCAACATCAACTGCCATGGCCACGGGGCTTGTCTGCCTGGAGCTGTATAAAGCTTTGGATGGAGGGCACAAAGTTGAGGACTACCGAAACACGTTTGCCAACTTAGCACTGCCTCTCTTTTCCATGGCAGAGCCAGTTCCACCAAAGGTCATCAAGCATCAAGATATGAGTTGGACAGTTTGGGACAGATGGATTCTAAAAGACAATCCTACTCTAAGGGAGCTTCTTGAGTGGCTGAAGTCAAAAGGTTTGAATGCTTATAGTATTTCATGTGGAAGTTGTCTGCTCTACAATAGCATGTTCCCTAGGCACCGAGAACGAATGGACAAAAAAATGGTGGATTTAGCTAAGGAAGTGGCCAAGGTGGAAATACCTTCTTACCGTCGTCACTTGGATGTTGTTGTCGCATGTGAGGACGATGAGGATAATGACATTGACATCCCCCAAATATCCATCTATTTCCGTTAGGTTGTTTTCGCCCCTATAAGCATCAGGTGTGTCCGAGACTTGTCTTTAGTTAGAAAACAGAATATGTTGGACCTTCCAGTTTCTTATTCATAATGGTTAATTGGTTACACACGAGGACACTGTCGACCACAGTCCAAAGCACCTTTCATATATGAATTGAAAAGCAACTTTCGTTTCTTGTATTGTATGTTATATCATTTGCTCTAATTTTTTTAATACACCTTGTTTCTTGAAATGATGGATTGATGGTATGCCGTCATTTCTGCATATGATCCCTTTTCGTTAATTTTTTTCGGCTACTCCATCATTGTAGGAAACATAATTATGATGCTCTTGGGGAATGGAGTTTGTTTTGCACAAGTATTTTTCATTAAAAATTTTCATTCGGGTTTTGTGGAGTCATTTTATTTTTATTTTTTTGGATGGTGAAGTCTTAACAAGAGCAAAATGAATGAGGTGTGGTAGAGGTAGAGCCAATGAATGAGTTTTATGGAGGACAAAAATTTACAAGTCTTTTTTTTTTTTTTTTGAAGTTAAGTTTCTTATGTCTTTACCATCATGTTTTTTCAGTCAAATAATGACAATGTAAGTGTTTATTAGTTTAATTACTCATTTGATCTTTAATCTTAATATTCATACAATCTTTATGTTTAGTTCCTATACTCAGAAATGGTTCATATATACGTTCCTTTTAACTTGTTTTAGTCCCTAGAGACTTTTTTGAGCTTGCATATGGACCAAATGAGCGATTAATATATTTTTTTTTTTGAAGAGATTAATAAATTTATTAAACCATGTTTATTTATTAGTACTATATTACAGTATTACTTTTTAATAGAGATGATTTATTATTCAAAATACCATGTTTATTTGTCATCTTTTAATCGAAGAACTCGATAAAGATATAAATTTGAATTAAGTTGTCTTTATTGTGTTGGCTTTGATGCTGGGTAATGGTAAATAATTTCCTATGATTTGTTGAAAATGATTTTGACGATGGATCAATCCTCTATAGTTTAAAATAAAATGCAAAAGATCCCGCCCATAAAAATATTTGTAGGTATAATGCAATATAAATAAATTGTATCAATAATCGTAGGTCGCTAGTCTTCTGTGATGGTTGATAGTTGCAATTTTTAGGGTCAAATACACAAATCTCGACGTGGTTTGAAATTTTACTATTTGATGATGATTTCCAACTATGTAATTTGACCAAAAATAAATTGTATGAGGTATTTTTAAAGATATATAAGAATGTAATTTTTTTGTTACTATTAAAAATGTAACATTATTATTATTATAATAAAAATGTAACATTATTTGAACTTTAAAAATCATCATCATCAATTGTTACAATGAGCAACTAATTCATTTATTGATGTCTTAATAAAATATCTGGACTGTATTTTGTTATACTAACTTGAATACAATATTTATAAATGTTAATGTGTTAATTTTTTTAATATATTATGACAAAATAAATAGTATTTCACATCTAAACAAATTAATTGGTATCAGTATTATTAATTAATGGCTATATACTAGTTATTTAGTTAATATACCTAAAGATTGAATTATTCTTATATTTAGTACATTTTCTGGAAATTTTATGTATACTATTCTATTTCTTTAAACATTAATTTTATTTTTTGAAATATAAGTAGAGTTATCGTTTAAATTTTGTTACTTTCCACTTGTATCTATCTGTTAAAAATTATGTGATAAAAAACATTTGATACATGATTGCAGAACCCGTTTATCACATGTGCACACAGAATTCTTATCCCGATCACAATTATTGACATCAATGAAATAAAAGTCCATCGTTCACGTTACAGGGAAAAAGAAAAAAAAAAAAAGAAGAAGAAAGAAAAGTCAATCCTAGCATGCGGATAGGCGAAAGTCTTTTCCTGCCCTATTCGTCTCGATTCTCTGGTTTCTAATCTTACCTATAGAAATACAATAATTTAGAATTATGTTGAATTATTTGAGAATTTTTAATTACGTCTCTAACTAAAAATTGGGTCTTAAAATTAGATCCTTAATCTTTTTCAATTTTTATAATTAGGTCTTAGTATTAGTAAAATTATCACAACTTATTATTTTCTGACAGTTTCAAGCTATAAATTAAACCTAGAATTTAAAGGATAAGTTTATCCTTGTTTCTGTATACTTCTGTATTTTAGTGAAGATATTTATGTCATTTTATATTAATCTTTTTTTTTCACCGTTTACACAATGAAACAAGATGAATGAAGTTCTTTTTAACTTTCTTTTAAAACATTATACAAAATCATCTTACTTTCTATTGTTTTTCTTCTCTTTTTTCTTTCACTTTTTCCCCTGAACCAAACGTGATCCAAAATTAAAAGATACCTTTCTTGCTCAACTTTCATGGTTTGTTTGGAAGAATTAATTTAAGAATAGAAAGTAATTTAAAATTAAAGAAGTTTGGTTATTTTATCCAAAAAAAGTAAAAAATAAAGAAATTTAAATCAAAGCAATTAAAGTTTTGAAAATTTTAGAATTTTTAAAATTCTTAAATAATTCATTCAAAACATACACTCAATGAATCTACCCAGGTTTCTGCTTTAGAGGGACAATGTGACTCAGGCAAACATTGAGCCATTTTGAGTGACAAAAAATGAAAAGGCATTACCTAGATGATTAGTAGGGATCTTTGTGACCATGCTAATTCTTTAAGTCCAAGAAAGAAGTGGGAGACCAAAGAATCTAGCCTCTGAGTATTTAGACAAATTGTGTTTCGATGGTACACAACACAACCTTAGTCCTTAGGAGTTAGGACATGTACTTGGCCAGCACAAGGGCCGGGGCTATAACTCGATAGCAGCTGAATTTTACTCTAGTGCCAAAATTTTGTACTCCCTCGGTTAACATGGTTTAAAATAAGTGTGTCATTTTAGTTTTTCTTAATATTAACTATTTTCTATATTTTAATAATGTTTTTTTTTAGATTTACTAAAAAAAATGGTTTTTTTAGAATGCTACTGTTTTGCGGCATCGTTTTTAATAAAGAGGATTGATTCTTTTGAAAACAAACCATTGGAGTGACTATATTAGTTTATATTATAATAATATTAATTTTGTAAATTCTTATACTCTTTATATATATATATATATATATATATGAGTTCAATAACAAACTGTAACAAATATCAGAAATTAATTATATATATATATATAATCTTTAACATTCAAATATACTCATAATATTCATATGATATATTTTCTTATACTATTAATATCAGAAATCAAATTCATATATGTATTTTATCTTAAAAATTCAAGTATTCTCCTAACATACATGTAACATATTGTTTTCAATATCAAGTGAATAGTTTAACTTATTTCTTATCTCTTTTAATTTATCATTTTCAATATTTTTTGTTCTAACTCGAATTTTAATATTTTTCAAAGAAATTATTAGTAATTAAAAATAACAATATATCATAATATAAATTATTTATGATAAATATAAAATATTATTTATGAGTTTAAAAATATTTATTTATTATAAATTATAATTATATAAAATAAATATTTATTTTTTACAATGCACACAAAGTAAAATACTAGTTATGTTTTATTTGTGAATATTAAGATAAATATATGACCATACAAGGTAAAAAGGACAAAATACAAAATGATTATTACAAGAAAAGTTTAGTGTAACACTAATTGATGAAAAAATGTCAAAAGAATTGGTTAAGGTAATTTGGATATAAATAAAAATCACAAAAGATTTTGGTCAGAAGAATAGATGACATAATTTCAAGTAAAAGGGAGAGATCAAAAAGACATTATTGGAGGTAGGTATGAAGAGAAATTTCAGGCTAAGTGTAGTACTAGTATTCTTGAAGCTTTATATTTATTTTTTAATCTTATCTCCAATAGATATCATATAATTTATGTAATTAATTTCATCTAATCGGATATGACTTTATTGTTGTATCTTAAAAATTATATTTAAATTTTTTACTTAAAAATATATCATATTCCTAGGGATAAGCTACTTAGTTATTAACTTTTTTAATGTTACCTAGCTATATACATCTTTAATACATGAATGGGGGGGGGGGGGGGGGGGGGGGGGGGGGGGGGGGGGGGGGGGGGGGGGGGGGGGGTTGTTCTGTTCTACTGTAAAAAAGGTTTCTATACATTAAATAATAAAAAGCACTAAATTAAAATGTTGAATATATGGTCGGATAATATTACAACTGCACGATGACCCAGCATTATGTAAAATTCATACATTTCCGGCAGGAAAATATGTTTGATTATCATTAATGTTCTGTTGCTTACCTGTTATTATCTTACCAACTAAGGATATGATCTGGGACCTGTCTGTGATAGTAAACCATAGCGTGGTGCCAAACATATTTTAGTGTTCAAGAGTTCTGACCCTGATACTGTGATATCGTTTATTTAATTGCATTAGCATGTGTGAGCAGTAAGAACAAGTTTGGTCAGCATTTGAATGTACTCTTTTTATGTTAAACTTTTATATATGATATGGTTAGGGCCTTAGGGGATGAGAAAAGCAAAATAGTAAATATAAAATTTTATATACAATTTAATGAATTTTGACAAGATTACTTATGTAATATTTCTCGATCTATCTTCTGTAACATAAAAGAGAAAAGGAATACATTCTAGTCGTCAAAGGCTAACAAGTGTTACGGACTGTTGCACCCAAATAAAGAAAAACACAATGTTGGTTTACTCACATGAGTGAAAAAAAAGGAAAGAACATTCTCGTTAATTGTTAGTTGAATAATGTTAAATCAATAATCAAAACATTGCATGTGCATGTGGGTTTTCTATCCTTCACTGATCCATTCTTGCTTCCACTTTTTTCTTACTCTGTGTGACCATGTGATGCTTTTCAGAATCCACTCACTAGATGGTAGTGGTGGAAATAAAAAACTTTTTACTTTATTTGAAGTCATTGATGCAGTACACTGCTAAACACGCCTCACTCCTTACCTGGTGTTATTATAGCATATGGTCCAATGCAAATGACCACATGAATAGTTCTCTCGCCTTTAATTTGTACCTTATATTTTTCTATCCCTTATCCCCTTAACTAAACTTACAAAAATGAAAATAAAGGGCATATTAAATCTTGAATTGATCCATAAAAAAACACATATTGCTTAGGAATCAACATGTGATACTAAAACGTGTATCAATTAATTGTGAAATTATTATTTCAGTTTAATTAAAGATTTTGGATTCAGATTTTATATATGCAACTATATTAAAAAATTTGAGAGAGAGTGCTTTGTTATCTATATTGATTTTATCTTACTCGAATATAATTATCTCCGATAAAATATAAATGTGGTCTAAATAAAAAAAATGAACATATAATTGATTTGAGTGAAATTAGATTCAAATCTTAACTAAACTTTTAGATCTAAGTATTATAGATAAAAAAATGATTATGTTAAATTTCTCAACAAAGACTAATTATTAAAAAAACAAGAAATATTTTATATTTTTTAACTTCATAAAAAGATAATTTTTTATAAATACTCTTTCAAGTTCACTTAAACATCCTTTATTAGAAGATAAAATCATATTTATCCACAAGAATCAAAATAGACAATATTTTAGTCGTCATCACACTAGTAGGAAGAAATATATATTAGTTTTATCAATAATTAATTTTTATCGAAAAATTTAAGTAATCTTATTTCTTAACATTTTTCCCCTCAAATCTTGAATTTAAAATCAATAATTTCACTTATAGGAATGCCATGTTAGTAAAACGAAAAATACTTAAAATGAATGTTGTCCTTTATTTTGGTGCATAAACAAGGCCAAATTGCAAAGAAGAGGAAACTACACGTGGTTGACATGAATGGGTTGTAGAAGATGGCTCGTGCTCATGCAGGTGAAATCATGATAAAAAAAACTCCAATTATCGGTTCAGTCTTGATTGGTGTTTGTTGGGAGAGATAAGGACAGTAAGCTTGTAGCTCCCTAAAACATCTGTCTCTCCCATGAATCACTCAAAATGTGCAGTGCCAAGTCATCCTCTATTTACCCTTTCTTAATTCTTACTTTGCATTACCTAACAATTAAATTACAATAACATAATTCTTTTTGCACGTCAAATTAATTAATGCGATACTGACAAAAAAATAATAATTAATGCAATGTTGATTTTGGGTGATTAATGCAATAAAATTGTATCGCCAACTATTGATGCTGTGGATTTAAGTGGTGCTGTGCTTAATTTTCTCTAAATAACTATTTTTTAAATATAAATATTGCGAATATAAAAATGCTAAGAATTTTCTCTCTCTTTAAAATAAATTTACAAACACTGCTTAAATTAGTTAAAATTTAATGTGATTTCTGATTATCAAAAGTTTAAGAAAATTAATTTAATTGTGCTAACCCATCATTGTCGCTTTTTGTCCTTTTTTAAACAAAGTACACTTGACCCTTTGTGTCGATTTCAACAAAATTATCGAATTTAATTTATATATATTTAAACTGATCTTCAAAATTTAATCTAAAGTGTGCTATTTTCATTCTAAGGTTTTTTATTCATTAAGGATAGCAAATGCATTGTATTTTGGTGGATTGATCAGAGTACTTCTTGTACTCTTTGACCTTTTTTAATATTAATATTTTCTCTGTCTTTTAAAAAAATATTTTATTTAAAATATTTAATCAGATTTATCATTTTAAGTTTTAAATACATAATATTGTACCAACAAAAAAATTATCACGAAATAATATAGCGATAAAATAAATTCTTATTAGGAAGATATATAATTATTATATAATGTGTGTGAGAGAAACAATCTAAAAAGTTGACTTTCTATATCAATTCTAATCACAATTAATATAAAAAGTTGATTTTTCATATCATGTTATTATAATTGATATATAAAAATGACTTTTTACATCTAAAAATGATACAATTTAAGAGTGTAAAATAAATTTAACTTTGATGGATCGATTTAATAACTCGCTCACAAATGAACTTATTTCTCAATATTTCAGATTTTAGAATTTGTTACATGAGCTATGATACACGAATACAATGAAGGTACACCCACACACGCATATATATCTAAACATTTAAATTTCCTTTCTAGATCAATTTTTTTGCAACTGATATAAGAAGTTTTGTCAAAAATTTAAAAAGTTTGAAAATGTATCAATATTTTTCGATCGATTAAAATAGAAACCGGTCTAATAAGTGTATTTCTATGTCTGTTAAAACAATATTGATCTATAATGGCTTGTTTGAAATTTTTAAAAAATTGGAAAAAAAGACATTTACATTTTAGAGAGGATGATTTTTTTTTTTAAAAAAAAAACTTTCCAGGTCTCTTCATCGTAAAGCCAATCCAAAAAGTATATTGTAGATAATTTTTTGTCAATTGATTTAAAATATCTATTTCAATTTAAAGAAAATGTAATTATCTCCCGTACAACATTAAATTTCAAGTATCTTTCATATTACAAGACAAAAGAAAAAAAATCTATCAAAAACATATTTAATATGAAAGATAAGAAATATATACAAAACTCACATAATATTCTTTATACAATTAAAATATTAGTTAGATTTCTTATATTCAATATACCAAAATCTTAAATATCAAGTAGTTAAGAATATAATAGGAGGAAAATCATAGATTCATTAGATTTGTTTGTTATAGTTGATGTACCATAATGTCTAAAATGTAACTTTTATTTTTATGTGTGATTTTAGTTTTTATATTTTTAATTGAGATATTTTATGTTTTATTTTTTAAAAACTTATAATTTTAGTTCATTTATTTTTCAATTAAAACATTTCATTTCACATTTTTATAAATCTATAATTTTAATTCCATTTTTTAAATTCATACTTAATTATGTATTTTTTATTCTTTGTTTTAATAAGTTAAGCTTATTAGTAATTAAATAATTTTTTAAAAATTATCATGTAAATATGTTAGTTAACGTTTAAAGAATATATATAGATTAACATTTGAAATTAATTAAAAAATCAAAATTATAAATTTTTTAAAAGTAAAGAATAAAATCACAACTTTAAAAAAATAAGTTGACCACCATAATCTCAAATCTCAAAATGATATGATATAAATATGAGATCTGAGGAAAACAAGGGAGTATAATTCTCATCCACAAATAGTTCATTTTGTAGTACAAACTTGTAACGAGGCCTCTCATCCTCCCTTGATCTCTATTAAACCCCCATCAAAGCCAATTACAAAACAAAATAAACCAACCCCTCAACTACCTAACCACCCTTCAGTCACTCTACCTCTCAACCCTAATTTTTATTTTTAATTCTCCCTTTCTACCCCTCTTTCCCCGGTAAAAAGAGAAACAAAAAAGCTGAGGACCTCCCCAAACTTTGCAGACATGCAAATTCACCACCACCACCACCACCAAAGCCTAAACTTTAAGCAACCAAAATCCCCCTCTTCTCTCTATCCACCCATCCATTTTCCCCATCAACAAAAATAGCAACCATTCTTTCTCCATTTTCAACCCCATTTCCCCCCAAAAATCCAATCTTTCCCCATACCCACCTCCCAAAATCTCTTCTTTCTCCAAACCCAAATCCAACCAAAGAGAATCCAACACACAAAAAAGAAAACAATTTGTAGCTTCCCACTTTCAATGTGGCGACCGTGGGGCAAATCAACGGTTCGAATTCACAGCGCGTCTTCATCACCCTCTTCCACATTCTCTTGTTCTTCCTTCAAAGACATTCAAACCCTTTGCCTCGACGAACCCCCACAACAAAACCAACATCATCAACAATTACCCTCTCCTTCCCCCACAAGAAAACCCTCCGTTTTCCACCGAGTCCGACTCGCCAACTCGCTCCTCCGAACCTGGTCAACTCACCCCCACCCCCAACCCCAACCTCCCAAACTCCCCCGAACCCTCTCCCACCCCGAACCCCCCGAATCCGAACCTGATGTTGTCGTCTCGAAACCCGAACCACAACAACCTGCGATTTATTATTTCCCGGGCGCGGAACAGCGCGTGGTGGTGTACTACACGAGCCTGCGCGTGGTGAGGCCCACGTTCGAGGCGTGCAAGAGCGTGCTCTCCATCCTACGCGGCTTCCTCGTCCAAATCGACGAGCGTGACGTGTCCATGGACTCGGGCTTCACCGCCGAACTCAACCGAATCATGGGCCGGCCCGTACCCGGCCCAGGCCCATCATTGCCGCGCGTGTTCATCGCTGGCAGGTACGTCGGTGGCGCCGAGGAGGTTCGACAGCTCAACGAGGTTGGCGAGCTCAAGAAGATCCTCCTGGAACTGCCCGCAGTGGATCCCACCACCGAGTGCAACGTGTGCGCGGGTCACAGGTTCGTTCTGTGCGACGAGTGTAACGGTAGCAGGAAGGTCTACGCCGAGAAGACCGGCTTCAAAACGTGTAACGCGTGCAACGAACACGGTCTCGTTAAGTGCCCCTCTTGTTTTCCTTCTTCTACTTCTCTACCCAAATTTAACAATGAAATCCAAAATTGAAACCATTTTCTCTTTTTTTTTTTTTCTCTTTTAAATTAATTGTTTAGGTTTTGTTTTTGGATAATGAGTTCTGTAGTTTTTTTTGGACGTGTGAGAATGAATATGTATAGGCCCTCTGGAAGGGTAATATTTTGAAGACTGACTTTATTTTTTTCTTTTACTCAATCACATTGTACTTTTTTTTTATAACAAAAAGTTGTGGATATTTTAATTTTGATTTATTTTATTTGATTTATGTGCCCTTTAATTTGTGTATGCTAGTTTTGATTTATATTGTTATTAATTGAGTGAGGATTAATTTCGGGTCTATAGAAAATGTTGAAGTGAATTCTTATGTTGTCAATTTTGTATACTACATTTTTTGTATTATCATGATTAGTATCTTTGTGGAGGAATTGGTGAGAATCATTTTGGTGCAAAACAATGTAGGAATTAGTATTTATTTGAGAAGTGTTATGGTAATTGTGTTTAATTACACGAAAACTGTGTATAAAGGGAAGAGTAATGTAGTTATGAACAATTATATGAGAAACAAAGTACAAAACCCCAAACTCCAAAGAGTTTGTGCCTGTGCTGAGAAACAATGATGCAGTCCTTGCTCTGGCCATGATTGTGTCTGTATACGAGAAAAACTCAACAGAACCCTATGTAACAAAACATTAGACAGAATTATCATCATATGTATGCTTTTTTTCCTTGTTTAGGTAAGTAGATTGTCATTTTCTGTAACTTGATCCAGTATTTATCTTGGCCGTCGTCATCTTGAGCTAGTTTTGGATGCTGCATTCTGGAGATTTGCTAGAAGTAGTTTGTCTTTATTATGTTCCAGTTTAGGTTTAAGTCTGGGGTTGTTGGATTGAAAGCCTCCACTGTAATATTCACAAAATGATCTTCTCTAGCATGTGGGAGATTGAGGATTCTACATTTATCTAACAAACTTGCTGAATACACCTTTTGTTAGGATGATATTTGATTCTTTTAAGCCTGTAATATTTTCTTCTTCTATTAGTAAAGGGTAAAGGGTTTTTTTTAAATGGGATGGATGATATTTTAGATGCCATTCATTCAAGCATTGACCCCATTCAATTCTAGATGAGGTAAGTCACCAAGTTGAGTTGATCCACCCATGCTTGTATGATATTATTGAGATTCGAAACTTGGTTCATTTATTAGCTTGTCATGAACTAAATGAATTGAATTTTGAGTTGAAAATTGAACTCATAAAATAAATGAACTTGAATCATGCGTAGTGTTGACAAAATGATTCGTGCCGTTGCTGATAATTGTTACAAATATAGACAGGCCAAATTTATATGAATGAGTGAGCTTTATTTTTTTTCTCACTAAAAACTGAGTCAGATTTTGGGAAAGATTTTTTTATTAGTAAAGGTGTAAAACTAATGGATATTTAATACCAATATTATGATGGTCTCAAAAAATATCGATAAAGCCTGAGTTTCTAATATCCAAATTTACACTTCACAGAATATGTTCATAAGTTAAATATGTATTGTTATTTTGGAAATTATTTCCTGGAAGGTAATAATTGATATATTTTAATTATTTATTTTGGGAGAATAGCATTGTACTCTGTAGAACACCATCGCTATTCTCTAACCATAATATTGGCCTTGATGCTGCAAGGATTTGATCAAACTAGGAGGTAGCAAGCAGGGCATACACTGAATCGAGTGTATCCAACACAATGATTTCTTTTGGCAATGTAGTTGTACGGTTATGATTTGATCAAACTAGGAGGTAGCAAACTGGTTATGATTTCTAATTCAAGCTTGTACGGTTTGTATTAACTCATGGGTTTGTTCTCATTACATGGACTTCAATTATAGGTGATGACAACATATGTTAACAAGTGAAGAGTATCCACATGGATACCGAAAACTAATTCAGTCGTTTTCTTTTGGCAATGTAGTTGTCACTTCACTAGGGATATTCAAAAACTGCAATTACTACATGCTTTTATTCTTATTAATGTACCATTAATGGTTGAACATTAAAATTCTAATATGATCGATTAATTGCAATATAAAGATAACCAGCTTGGCAACGGATAAGACTTTGCACCAAACTTATAATGATATCGTGTCGTCATAAATGTCACTTTCTTTAAGTTGATGACGAAGCTGACATGCTACTTGGTTGTGCGTTCAATACTAGTAGAGCCTAGAGGATGAAAAATCTGTTGTCTTGTTCCTTAATTTTAGCTAGAAACCCTTGATACTGTTGATAAAATAAAAGTCCTTTAATGGCCCAAATTATCAAATTTTGATTGAACAAGTAAAAATAATTTACACCCTTCATTTGTTTTTATTCTTCTCCTTTTGAAAAAAATAAATCACTACAATTTTATTTCTGTCCTTCAAAAGGTTTATAACTAACACTATTGATTGTTATCTTTCCGGTTACACTTTGATCTTAATTTAAGTACTTTACACACTTGTCATAAATGAGAGAAAACGTTAATGGAAGTCGCCTTAGCAAGTTAAAAAATAATTTCAATATATGAAAACTATAATATAAATAAAAATATTAATTATATTTTTTCATTTGTGTTATCCTCCTAAAGAAACAGAAGAAAAGAAAACGAATGAAGTATTTAGAAAGCTTGGTTGACATGCACGCAACTTCTTATAGTTGGGACTCGATTGCCATACCTTTTTATTATAAAGTAATCCTTGCTCATTATGAAATTATTAGTGGTTGACAAATTTGGTTGGTTGGTTAGTTTTTGTTTTTCTTTCTCATTTCCAGCAAAAAACTTCCTGATTTAGCTTAGCCTTCTCTTAAGTAATTGTCTTCATTGAAAGGATTGTGAACACATGACTTTATCGGGTATGCTTTTTTGCATGGATGTAATAATGGAGAGGAAGCATCCAATTTCTAGAGAAAACATGTTCCCTCCTTTCACTTTCAAATATTGAAACTTTGTCCTCTTCTATTTGATTAGGAGTGAAGAAAACTTCCAAATGAAAATGAAGTATCTTATATAATATGTACACGATGTGTTGGTATAAGTGGCAAAGCCAGGAAAGAAAATAAACAGTAGGTTGTTGCTTCTTGCACCTACAAGTTACTTCCTGTATCCTTTTTTTTGGATTCCGAAATAATAAAAAATCCAAAATGTAAAATTATATTCTAGAATACACTCCTTTTTTACTTTCAGATAAAAGTAAACAAAATATTTCAAAAAGGACGCAGGAAGAAACTTGGAGGTACATGAAGAACAACCTAAACAGTAATAGGAATGTAACCCTTGTGGCTAGTGGGCCAAATGAGCTGTTTTCTACTAGTTATAATTTCTTAAAAAAATGAATATTAATAAAAAATAGGAACAACTCACTGAAAAAAACTTACTACTATTTGATGACAGTATTGATAAAAAAAAGTGTATTTTTTCTTTTCAATATAACTATTTATATTATTTAATTATAATAAGAGAGGATCTCAAATCTTCTAAAAATATCTATGGCACAACGTGTGATGCATTGTAATGCTACACAATAGAAGTCCCACTTTCACTAATCTAATTTAAATTAATGATCAGATTAACTTAAGGTAAAACGATTTATAAAATATGGGATGAATTTAGTAGAAGAGTTAATTTTTACGCAATCTAACTCAAGCAATTCCAGTATTATATTTTTTTCCAACTTGAATCAATCCAATAAAGTAATTTTATATAATTTTTTTTTATCTTTTGACATTTAATTTAAAATGATTTTTTTTATCATTTTTTCAAAAAATCCAAAATATCAACTCAAATATTTGACTCAAACCAACCCAGCCAAATGAGTCAATATTGAGTTTAGTTGGTTTTTATTGATAATATTTTAACCCAGTTTAATCTTATCGAACTCTAATTAATTGGTTCGATTTTTTATTTTTTATTTTGCGTAAAACTGACTTAATTTAATCTATGGCCACTTAAATGCCTTGATATCTTTTAAAGATTACAAAATTGAGAGTGGTGCTTCATACACCATTACTCATTTCTTCTACACCATTATTTTTTATAAAATTCCAAATATGTCCCTAGCAGCTTTTCTGTAATATTTGGCAAAGCTTTTCACTTTTGTTCACTGTTCCCACTTTCGTTCGCTGTGTTCATTTCGTTTTTGTGCCGCCGGTTGCTAGAGACGCTCTGCATTGGTGGTTTTTGGTGGCATTGTGTTAATTTCGTTGGAGTTGTGTCGTGGTGGTGGCCGTCGAAGGTCGTGAAGCAGTGTCGGGTTGCAGAGGTGGGCCTCTGTTGTTTTATGGTAGCGTACGGATTCGGTAATCCGTATGGAATTCACGGATTAAGTAATCCGTAGACTCTTAAGGATTGACCAATCCGTATGATTAATATGGATTAGGTAATCCATATGACTCATACGGATTGGCCAATCCATATGACTCATACAGATTGGCCAATCCATATGACTCATATGGATTATCTAATCCATATGACTTATATGGATTGGCCAATCCGTATGAGATTGATTTATATATTTAAATGAGATTGATTTAAAGTTGACAAATAATTTCGTTGAGAAAATACAATACAATAAGTTAATTTTTCGATTCTTTTTTTTAACATGGTGTTCTTGAGACTTTCATAATATGTTAAAATATTATTATTATTTATTTAACACTTGATTGAATTTAATTGTGTTTGTAATAGGTTTTTTTAAGAAACAAGTGTCTGTTGCCATCTACGGCGTGCTTGTGGGCTACT
>PYAF01001054.1:438700-453729 GCA_007407185.1 Glycine tomentella
TTCTATAAATAAATTAATTGATCATTATCAAATTTAATAAATAACTAGTAGTATTAAGTGAGTTTGAATAAAACTAAACTCATTTTTAAGCAAAATTTAAAGTTTAAATTTGTAGATAAAAAAATATAATGAAGAGAAAAGTTTCATTAAAAAAGACTAATTATATTTTTATTAGAGATTAATAATTATTAAAGTTGCTAAATACTCAATAGGTATAATTCAATTGATAACACACATTGATTTTAGGTGATACCAGATAAAAAAATTAAAGTCGATAAATATTTCATATTTTTTTAGGAGAAATATTTATAATTTTAATATAATAAAAAACCATTTATTTTAGTAATATCAATCACTAAAATAGCTAATGACACGACTTGGACGTTTTACTTGAACATACCTATTGAATAATTTTCATAAAACATGTTTGATAAGAAAGAGGAATCGTTTTAAGTTAAATAGAGCAATGATAGGTAGGTTTAAATAGATAATTAGATATATACCGTGATTAGTAACTGAATTATTATTATTATTATTATTATTATTATTGTGCCTATGGAGTTATATATTATATATATATAGATAACACTCTGATTTTCTCTCTCTATGTCGCTTCTCTTTCCCTTAGCCAGAAGAACAGGGAATTAATTTCCTTCATCATCATCTCACCATGGCACCATTCACTCCGTTGAAGTTGCTTCTGTTAACTCTGTTTTTCGCGTTGAGCCAGAAACAGAGTCTCTGTTTCACGCTCAAGAGCGAAGAAGGTAAATAAAATTAATAATGGTTATGTAAACGACGGCGCTGAGTGGTTCGTTTAGTTTGGTGTTGTGTTTTAACTTTTAACTTTTAACTAAGCGAGATTATTTACTTACGAAACGGTGCGTCGTTTTGAATGGCGCAGGTTTGGCGCTGCAGGCGTTGAGGGAGCGAGTGGTGAGTGACCCGCTGGGGGCTTTATCAAGTTGGAGTGGCGAAGATGGAGACATTGATCCTTGCTCGTGGTTCGGTGTGGAGTGTTTTCATGGTTATGTTGTGACCTTGTAAGCAATTAACCTCTTATCTTTCTTTAGTTTCTCTTTTTTCTTTTGCTTTTCATCATCCAAACTCTTCTCCTTTTTATTCTTGTGTAAACTAGGTAGAAGATATTTATAACTTTTTAAAGTAATAATTATTGAGAAAATCAATCATTTCACCACATATTCCAATTTTGAGATCAAACATGCTATAAAAATAAAACCTTTTTTTTGTGGATGCATATTTTTTTTTTGTTTAATTAAGGAATTAGTATGAAATAGTTCTAATCAATTATCAATCAAGATTCAAACTTTTAATCATTTAATTAAAGGACATAAATTACTATTAGTTGTGTAAATCATGATTGATAAGAAATATCTTAATAAAAATTAAATTCATAATGTTTACTCATAATAAACTACTAACTCATTTTTTTCATGCATATAATTAACATTTACTCACATTTTTCTTGCTATCTCATTTGTAAAAAACAAACAAACTAAATAAATAGAATTTGAGTGTAAAAAATATAACTTAATTAGAATATATTAAAAATCTAGTAGACTTTTACATTATTATTATGGATTTTTAGATAATTAAATGAAAATATATTAATATTTCTAGTAATTATTTTAAATGTTATATTTAAAATATTTTTAATTGATTAATAGAGTAGACTTGGTATATCAAAATTAAAATAAAAAATTATAACAAATTGAGATACAACTATAATATTTTTTTCCTCTCTCTATGTGACACAAAATTGAATCTGTCAACATTTCCAAGTGTTGTCAACGACATGCGCGTAAGAGTGAATTGGAATTTTTGCATTTTGCTAGACATGAACTATAGGACCTGTTTGGTTCTGTACTGGAAACTATAACTTATAACATCTACGTTTTCTACAAATTTGATGTAGTTTGATATGTTTTTAACGTGAGTCACATGCACGCTATGCCAAGTTGAATTGAACATGAAGTATCTATTCCTTAAGATGCAAACCAATGACTGAGGTAACTAGTTAAATAATTTCTGCAACAAATGTTTGTTTTTCTTTGGCAAGATTAGTGAGAGGAAAAATGGAAAGTACTATAATAATTTGATTTTATATTGATATCAATAATGAGAAGAGAAATGTGGTCAAAAGATAATAAGTAAAATTGATGAGGCCAATTAGAGGAGATGTCACTAATCTCATCTGTGACCTGACACTTGCGTTTGAATTTAAACACGTCATTGAATAGATTCTTGAGGTTGTTGCCACTGTTTTAAGTCACGTTTGAACGAATTTTGACTGGTCTCGTTACATAACAGGGCTTTAATATTGGCTGGGGTCCATTAAGCTTTGATTTCCGTCTTAAATTGGCCGGCAGACACCGTATTCTTGCGGTGGGGTGAAAAATAATTTAGTATAGTGTAAAAAAACCTGCTGAATAAAAAAATAAATTATTACCTCCGATTTTTTTTATTTATTTATAAATAACAAGTTTTAGTATATTTTATACTAAAATTTGTTTCTTATAAAAGACCAGAGGCAGTACTAAGTTATGCTCACCAATAATTGCGTTATTGTATAAAGTAATAAACAACTTTTGAAGTCTCCAACATTACACTGAATTGTGTATTATACCAAATAATAGGGAAATATCTATCTAGACTCAAATATAAATAGAGAAAAACTTAAGTTGTGTGGAGTGAAATATTGACAAATTCCACCTAATTTAATTCTATTTAATATTATTATTTAAAAATACTATTAAAATTTCAAATTTGAGCACCATCTTTAATAAATATAAATATGATTAAGAATTGTTTAGAAAATGTATTTTTTTATGGAAAAAAATTAAATGATTCTTAATAGTGTGAATTAGGTATTTTTGCTCATATTTGAGTTCAGTAATCTCTTAATCATGCATTTGTCTTCTGTGTTTTTTTATATTTTATTTTGAGGAATTTTCTTCTGCTTGTTAAAGTATACCTGTTTTTTTTTTCGGATTTGGTATTTTAAAAGGCAATGTTTACCTCAAAATAAAGTAATGAGTGAGTGTTTAACAAATGCAACTATATAAATACTTGCTGATAAAATCAAATGGGTGAGTTTTAATAATTTCGTATTTATTAATTGATATGCTTGTGAATATCAATATTTATTAACACTTCATTATTCTTTAAATGCACCCTATTTTCTCAGAATCTTTATATATTTTTTTTTCGCTTACCTTTTTTTTGGGAATGATGTTTCCAATCTAAAACTGATTTTGGATCTGTTTAAGTAAACTTATTTTTAGAAGAGAGAAAAAATGACTTCTTCATAAATTTAAAATAACTTATACATAAACTAATTTATAAAAGTTATCTTATCTTTTAAAAAATGTATAAATTAATTTTAACCTATGAAATAGTTTATTTATTTTTTTTCTTCTTATTTTCTTATTAGAAGTCTAAATTTATCCAAACATATTGTCTTTCTTTGTAATGTTAGAAAAAGAGACAAAATTTGTCGATTATAAAAAAAAATCATTGTTTTATAAGTATAGATTAGTTTTAACCGAAAATTAGGGGATTTAAAACATTTTAATTTTACCTTATTTTTAATTTTATTCTTTTCATTAAAAAAAATCTCAAGTAAAAAAATTCTCAATGAAATTTTCGTCTACCTTTCTTTCCTTCCAAACTCTTGCATCCAGATACATCCTCAGTGGGGGTGATCTTTTGATATTTTTCTGTCCATCAGTGTATAAAGTATACAATGAACACTGATCATGAATATTCAACTTGCAGGAATTTGAAAGACCTTTGTCTTGAAGGAACACTAGCACCAGAAATTGGAAAGCTGACTCACATAAAATCAATGTAAGATGGTTCACATGCCAATACATATGTTTTTAGAAATAAATATTCCTTAACAAACTTTGCACACTTTGTATTCTCCGCAGCATTTTGCGCAACAATTCCTTCGTTGGAGAAATTCCAAAGGAGATACTACACTTAGAAAAATTGGAAGTCCTTGACTTGGCATATAACAACTTTAGTGGATCACTTCCATTTGACCATGGCAGTGTGCTATCCCTGACCACTCTGTAAGTTGATCCTTTCATGCCAAATATTTTCTTCATGTATTGTTCATTAGTTGACTAATGTCATCAAGTTTACACTGCAGTTTATTGGACAACAATTACTATCTTACCAACTTAACTCCAGAGCTGTTTAAGCTCAAGATGAATTCTGAATTTCATGCCAATGAAGAACAACTAACTGGTGCCACCACTAGAGAATTATTTGTTTGCAGATGTCATTTACGGTAAGCATATGATGATGGATTGCACAAAACAGATTTCTGAGTTCATCCATACAAAAATTTGGATTTGACGAACAGTTCCTTAGTAAATGGTTGAATGACAAATTTTTTTACCATACCATAGTTCTAACATGAAAATAATCTTCAATCCAATATTGCTTAAAACTTGCTTATTCATTGTGAAGTTCATTTTCAGTTCAAGTTTGAAGTTATTTGCTTGTAACAATTTTGTTTCAGGCACATTCGCCAACATGGGGATAGATCATACAGGAGGCAACTTCTCAAGGTAGCAAATGATGCTAATACACCTAGAATCCAAGGGAATATTAACCGAGGGACACTTAAACAATCAGCATCACATTTCGCTTTTTCATTACCCCCAGATTTTGAGCCTTTTTCATCATCACCATCAGAAACTCCTTCATATTCACCAGGATCAGCTCCATTATCATATTCGCCTTCGCCATCGCCATCTCCCTCCAGTATTTTTTTCACTCCTTCACCTGTAGTGTTACCAACTCCAGACATATCATCCCCAGCAAACACACTACCACCCGAGTTTGATTGGGCGCCTAGCCCTTCACCATTTTCTAACCAAGGAAACACAGACAGTTCCAATCAAATTCATTATTCGGTGATAATCTGGTTTGCAGTTGGGGGCTTCTCCTTATTGATTTTGGTGTCAGCCATTATTTTTGCTTGTTTCCAAAGTAGGAAGGTTGTGGCTGTTAAACCATGGTCCACAGGGTTGAGTGGCCAGCTGCAGAAAGCTTTTGTAAAAGGTAATTTATGCTTGCATGGTCATTCTGAATCTTATTTACTTCATTCAGAAGATTAGAAATAGATTCAAACTCTAAAATGCATTGTCAATACAAAAAATGAACTTAAGTTTCTAGGCCTTCCATCCTTCACAACTATTTCTTTCTGTGGGATTTAGTTAACTCATTTATTATCTGTGATTTAGGTGTGCCAAGTCTCAAACGAGGAGAAATTGAAGCAGCTTCTGAATATTTCAGTAACATTATTGGTTCTCTTCCTGATGGAACTGTGTATAAGGGGACTCTCTCCAGTGGAGTTGAGATAGCTGTAGCATCATCTGCAGTGACCACAGCTAAAAACTGGTCAAAAAGTATGGAAGCTCAATTCCGAAAGAAGGTAAGCTAGCAACAAATGTAGCAAATGCACCATAAATTGTGATCCTACTTCTAATCTTTGCATGGTTGCAGATTGCGACATTATCTAGGGTGAACCACAAGAATTTTGTGAATCTCATTGGGTATTGTGAAGAGAATAAGCCATTCTCAAGAATGATGGTGCTCGAGTATGCTCCAAATGGAACACTATTTGAGCATCTACACAGTGAGTGACATTTTGATCAAAATTTGCTCACATCCACAACCATATCCTCCTTTGATTATTACAGGCTAATAGCAACCTAACTCCTTCAACCAGGCTGTGAGGATGAATTTTGTAGCAAAAATATAAATTAGCCCTGTTTAAATAATCTTCTCCATAATCATTTATAAGAAAAAAATAAAAATAAAATTAATTGAACTTCTTTCATAAGTTAAAATCAATTTATGTACCTCAATTTTTGGAGAAGTAAGATGAGAACTATAAAAGTTAAGTACAAAAAAGTTGATTTTAATTTATAGAAATTCAATTATTTTATCTAATTTTCTTTTCCCGTAAGTGTTTATGGAGAACTAATTCAAGTAGGACTAGTTCATTGGCATCTTGAAAATTGTTTGCAATATGCACCGGCATTTAAAGTTTTTTCAGTTTTGACTTCATTCTTGCATATGCTGCAGTTAGAGAAGGCGAAGAACTAAATTGGACAATGAGAATGAGGATAGCTATGGGAATAGCCTACTGCCTAGAGTATATGCATGAGCTGAAACCACCCATTGCCCATAGAAACCTGCAATCTTCCTTTATATACCTTACTGAAGATTATGCTGCTAAAATATCAGATCTTAGTTTATGGAATGACATGTGTGCTACAAAGAATGGGTCTGCAACCACACAATTCTTGGAAACATCGTCAGCCGATACCAAGGACAATGTTTACAGCTTTGGAATATTATTGTTTGAGTTGATTACAGGGAGAATTCCCCTTGCTGGGAACAATGAACTTCTGGCAGATTGGGCAGCAGAATATGTAAGGTGGGGGAAATCCTTAAGAGATGTTGTGGATCCAAGACTGAAGTCTTTGCAGGAAGAAGAGATTGAGGAATGGTCTGAAGTTATAAGAAACTGTGTACAACCAGATCCAGAGAAAAGGCCAACTATGAAAGAAGTTACATCTAGACTCAAGGAAATCACAGCTATGGGGCCTGATGGAGCAAATCCAAAAGCATCACCACTTTGGTGGGCAGAAATGGCAATTACATCCACTGATTCAAGTTGAGACATTAATTTTATAACCCAAATAAGAGTGGAATGATAATTTGTACAGTTACTCTAAATTTGGAATTCATGCACTTTTGAAATATTTGTTTATACTAATGTTTTCTAAACTATTATTTTGGAGCCAACAGAAAAAAAAAAAAAAAAAGCATGCAGAGAACAAATAACATTTGTCTTATTGGAGAGGAATTGATTTTTGTTAATGTTTGGAGGGCAGAGTATTTCCTTAACAATACCCTTTCGAATATGTTCTTTTGGGAAACTGCTTTGGGGCAGGGTAAAGGGCTATTATATGTTTGCCTACTATGAGCATAAAACGAATTCCATTTTGTACTGTGAATACACAGTTGACATAAACTAGTGTCTTCGTTTCTAAAATGCTAGACATGGAAATGCTCGTGACGTCTAGTAGCTCATCATCATCAATTATTATTATTTGATGAGTTGGAAACACATTACTTATCATTTTCTTTGGCAAGTCGCAGAAAAAATAAATCCTTTCATCAAGAACAATAAATTATACATTGTAGTTGTAGGAAACAAATCTCTCTATAAATCATAACCCTGTCACTGTACAAATGTGTGAATATGTGAGATAAATTATGTGCACAAGGCTCACAAGAATCTATATTTTATCAATGGAGTTACTATTCTCATTCTGAACATCTTCTGATGTACACCTGAATCATCTTCCTATCTGATCACGTGAAACACATGACTCCATCTTTTCCTCTAATCATCCAAGTATTGCTTCTTGGGGGTTCTTGGCATTGTTTCAACAGTTGGACTATCCATGTCCTCTCCTTGTGTCCTAACAAAGTTGGGGTGCCTCAGCAATTTCCTAACCAAGATCTCCACATTTTAGCCATTTGATGTGCATATCGTTTATGATTAAAAGCTTAGTTTCCGTGCCCTTTGATACAGATCAAGTGTGTCTGTATGGTTAGGGTCCAAGCATAGAGCTGCCTGACAATCTTGAAGAGCTGATGATAGGTCCCCTATTGCCTCATAGAATGCTGCTCGGAGATGAAGCATTTGCAAGTCAGGTTTGAAATTTATGGCCTTGGTGAGCTCATCAACAGCTTCAGATTCCTTTTGCTCATCCATCATCACTGGTTATATGTGACATGTTATGTGAGAAAAATTCATTTTAACAAGTGGTGTGTGTCACTAATCTAGCCATTAAATTTACCCTTTGATGTGTAGGTCAAATGTTGATAAATTTAAAGCCATACATCAATTATCCTTTCACCATTAAGACAGTGACCAAAATTCTTGATGCTATATTAAAAGGTAATACTTTTGAAAACAAATTTAGCAGCAAGTTTTTCAGTTTCTACTTTCTTAGTGTCAGATGTAGCTATTGATATATTTCATGATGAGTAACTAGGATCCATCAAGATGCAAGCATCAAAGAGAGGAATAGTGTGCATAGATCAACGATTTAAACAGGGTGCCACAACACACTCATTAACATGTGTGTAAAATCTTACAAAAACATACTTTAACTAAGACAAAATCACACCATTCACTTATCAAAAATAAAAACAAGGTTTAATCAAGAAGCATCATAAAAATATGCATGGAATTTATATTTTTCTGTTGAAACTGATACTCTATCCCTCATAAAAACTTGCAAAGGGTCTCAATCTGTATTTAACCACAATAGTAGTAGTGTGTGATCGTGACAACTTCAAAGATTGAGTGAGGACCACCCAAACAAATGCTTAAATAACTGTCATTCCAGAATACAGATTTAATCAACTTATAAATAGAGATGGCTAACCTGGTATTAAAGTACAAATCAAACTACAGACAGAACATAGTCACATTACATATTTCTAGGCTTCAGGGCTTGGCCATGCCAAGAAATGCAATACGCAACAAATGTTTTGTTGTCAGTGACATAGGAAATAGGTTTACAAAACACTGAATCAGAACATCATTTCAGAATAAAAATACTTCATCACTTTTAACAAGTAAAGTTTTCTGTAACAAATGAAAGCAAGTTTGATTAGTACCTGTAGATTAGTATGTTAAAACTCAGTTATTAACTAAATCCCAGTTTCCAATTAAAAAGCACATGACAGATGGTAAGGAATGAAAGAGAGGTGAAGTACCTGCTGCCCTGTATCTATATGGATATGTCCTTAAAGGATCCAGTTGGGTTGCTACATTAAGATCAACCTTTGCCATCTCACGGTCACAGTATTCTGATCGTTTCTCATATGCTGAGGCATTGCTTTCTGCCTTCTCAATTAGCTTGGTCATCTCATCATATGCAGCTTTTCGTTGATTTTTCTGATGATAAACCCGTGCTAGACCTTGATGAGCTCTTGTGTGCCTAATTGCAAGGGCATTCTCATAGCATGCTTTTGCAAGATCAAGCTTACCACAATCTACATAAATACTTCCTAAGTTATTTAGGGCCTACAAAATATTTCAGAAGACAATCAAATGACTGGACAACCAAGAAGACTTAATCAATAATAGGGATAGTGGATGAGATCACTCACTTGTCCTTTGCGAAGACCATCTGAAGGACATTTAAGTGCTTCGTCCAGAAGTTCGATAACATAAGAAGCAGATTCGGGATCCATACTTGTATCTGCTAACACATATGCTTTTAGAAAATAGGCTTCAAATGATCTCTGAATTGTAATTGACCTATCAGCCCTAGCCAGCGCTTCATCCCGATAGCCAGTATCATATAGAATCCATCCTTCATAAATTAATCTTTCTTGCATTGAGCTAGAATGGTTTCTGGCCATCCTCAAACTGTGCATTGCAGCCTTTTGACAGTTTAACCTATGAATTTCATAAATGTGAGGAATTCTCTTGATATTGTATTTTATTAACTGGGGTTGACAGACCAGGAAGCATTGACACACTCAAAAATCAAAATAAATCAAATCTCTAGATACCAGCAAGAGCATTATGTATAATAAACAATGTGATAAGCTTATCAGTTCCAGAACAACGTGCAATAAATACCATAACAATTCAAACTATAAGAGAGCTACTGCCTGTAGTTTAGATTAACACATGTGCTTACCTCAAAAGGAGTAGAGACTGACGAAACTCTAGTAGGCTCCTTCCAGGCTCATTCTCCAGCATCTGATGTATAATAGCCAAAGAACCAACATCATCTACAGAAGACCATTGTTCGTATAATTGCATCCAGCATTCAGCCTGACTCTTCTGCTGTACCACATGGCTAAGGAGATGAACCAAGTATTTCCCTGAGATCTTTTCATTTGAAGTTATATAACTTGGTTCCAAAGTTAACAATGCCCTGATATCTCTTATGGCACTGTCATAATCCTTAAGAGCCATAAACATCCTAGCCCGCAATTCTAAGCAATCAGGAGAGAGCTTGAATCCAATAATCTTATCAAGCTCTAAAATTCCATCCTTTATCTGCTTCTCCTCCACCTTTGCCAGGGCTCTATATTTATATGGAAATGAAAGGGAGGGGTCCAATTCAGTTGCAACATCCAAATCAAAACTTTTTTCCCTCCCCATGTTGTAAAGAGCGCGCTCCTGATACATCCACCCAACAGGGTTGTGCTCAAATATGAGAGAACTAATTAACTTATAGGCTGAATATGGCTGACCCTGCTTGTACTTAGTTCTAGCCACACCAGCCACAGAATACACATGACCTGCTTCAGCTGCTACCTCAAAACTATGCTGAGCCTCTTTATATTCTTTCCTTTCAACCAGCACACACCCCAATTGATGGAATGCAAGGGCCTTCTGCCACCTTTCAGCAGCACACTCTCCCAACCTTTCCAGTAACATAACTGTAGTTTTTGACACCATGATTTCCTCCATAGCCACCTGGCTCAGGAAATAGTACAGCAAGAAAGAATCATACCCCACCATGGCCAACCTTTTCCTTCCCTCAGAACTACAAAATACATTCATCACCTTTGAATTATGCAAAGAATTTGGTAGCTCCCTAAGCAACACTTGTAAGCACGAAGCCACAAGAAGGGGTGCTCTCTCTTCCAATCCATAGTCAATAAGTGTCAATGCATCATCAACACTTCCAACAGTTGAAGCCAAATGAGCATCACAATCAGCCTTCATCTCCTCACAACAGAACCTATTGGCAAAGGAAAGAAGCTCCAAAACAGTCATGGCACAGAAAAAGTCCAACCTCTTAGCCCTGCTGTAAAACTCCACAGCTCTCATACCCTTTGAGCATATCCCATTTTTGCTGAAATCAATCGTCCTCATCTTGGACTCAGCAAAGCCACCATAAAGCATGGCCTTAAAAGGGTCAGATAGGGCTGCAATTCTCCACCTAACACAATCAATTTCCTCAATCCCAATGCAAAAAGAAACATCTTTTTTCTCCTCATCTGGCAAACACAAAAACACACTTTCTTCATCGCTAGTTGTTTCCTCTTTAGTCCCTTGTGAACACTGGCACCTATCATTGACTGAACAAGGACTACTAAACCCTTTTACTAAATTCACCTTTGGACATTCAAGAACACAACTACCACCACCACCACAATACATTGAAGGCACACCCTCAAGCTCATCCTCCCTCCTCTCAAACCTCAACCATGCCGAAAGCACAACCTTGGAAAGCACATCCTCAGCGTTTTTCCGTGCTGTCCTTAGACACCTTCTCAGAAGCTTCTGGTTTCCGAGGCTGCGCAGAAGCGTGAACTGCTCCACATAAAGTGATGTTTTTTTCTCAGACTGAAGGCAACAACACTCTAGCCTTTGGTAAAGTTCAGCCAAGGCCTCCACGAGGTTGATGGGTTTAAGGTGAGGCTCTATGGAAGGTTCGAGAGTGTCAGCAGAAGGGAGCTGAAGAGGAACAACGAGGTTTGCAACTGCTGAGGTTGTTGTTGTTGTTGCTGTTGTTGTGGTGTTGGATTTGGACTTGGACAACAATGATCTGATTGTGATGGCTCTGGCTCCGGCTCCCACTGTGGCCTTGTTTCTTCTGCTAGTTGCTTCTGAGTTGAGGGCATGAACTTGGGTGCTCTTGAAGCGTTCAACTAGCTTCAGGTCTAGCATTTTTCTTCTGTTTTTTTTTTTTCAGTGGACACACACGTTGTTGTGTTGAAGCCCTTGTTGTTGGTAGAAAGAGCTTAACTTTGGCATGCCCATAAGCTATGGGTGCTAGGGGTGTGAATCTGAACCTTTGAGTATAAGATGTTCCTCGTACATGTTTCCAAAACCCATCACAGAGAGAGAAAGAGAAGGGGGAAGGGGGTGTTTGCAGCACCCAACACAATGAAGCTTATAGCTGAAAAAGAATGCTTTTTTTTCCTCGCTTTGGTACTGATGTTTTACTTTTACATAGTTGTGTGCATTGATGGGAAGAGAAAGTGGCCTAAACAGAACTTGGCATCTTAAAAAGGTGTTAAATTCAGGCTTTATATCACGGGTGATACCAGAGAAAATATTGTATGATTGGATATTATTAAGCCTTTATGTCCCAATTAATCTCTATAAATACATATTTATATTATGTGAAAGTATTGGTAAGAAAGAATGTTAACAATACTACACTGTATTCTCTGAGTCTAATATAAAAGAAATACTCATAAAAGAGAATAAACTTAAGAAGAGCAATTAACTCAATTAAAACGTAATACATGTAATTTAACTTTCATAGTAATCATGGGATTGAAGATTAGGACTGATCGCACAACGAGAGGTTTGTGTGTATGGAGGATAATTAATAACACTAATGATATAAGATAAATTTAATGATGAAAATAGATGAAGAAAAAAAGGAAAAAGCTACTAATATTTCTAATAAATTAATATTTACTGCTAAAAAAATAATAACACTATTATGCACTCCCGGAAATAGAGGAGGGTGGGCCACCATACACTCACTCATTCACAGAAGGAGAGAATCACTCCAATCAAATTAGTCAACTGGTTCCATTATCAGGTTTTCCTTTTCTTAGTAACCAAACCATGTTTGCTTTAATTCTTTTGGATTCAATAAACCGCAAATTTTGGGTTTGGATGGTATTGCTTATTGCATGGCAAGCAAAGGTGGCTAAGGTGGAGTGAGTTGCATAACCATTCCGATCATTATTATCAGGTTAAGCGGTCTTATCACTACCAAACAGGTCATTACAATTTCTTAGTATCTTCTACGCTATTTTTCTCCACTCCCCGAATATAAAGGGGCTTTCAAATTCCCACTCTTTTTTTTTTTTTTTTTTTTATCAAGATTAACTTACAATTTTTATTTCTTTATATTTTCAAATCCATAATTTTACCTTCTTTATTCTTAATCGTAATATTCGATTTTTTAATTTTATAAATTAATAATTTTAATCCCATAATAAATTATTAACACATAATTTTAATTAATAAAATTATTAATTTATTATAAATTAATTAAAAACCATTATAAATTAATTAATAAACTTTATTAAATAAGACATATGAATTATTAAAAATCTTACATTACTTATCTTCGATTTATACATATAAAAATAAAAGCCTCCAATAAAAGAAAGCCATTGTGAACTCAACTTTTCTGCCAGAATTTGTGAATATTGGTTGAGTGTCTAAATCATATTATCATAAATGGCCCCCTTTTTCATTTTTGGCTTTTGGTAGAGACGGGAATAGTCAATAGTGGATGATTGGTAATGAAGGAACAGCATTTCCTTTGATAAATTCAATTCAATATGTTATTATTATACTAGTTACAAGATACAATGATATTATATATTAAATTTAATAAATAGTAATTTGGCACACAAAAATATAATTTTAAAAGCATTCCACAGAAATTGAATTTTATGAATGCAACCATTAAATTATAATTTTAAATAAGAGTATAATTTCTATTTATTATTACTGTAAAGTATTTTATACTCCCAACCAATCAGAAATTAGTATTAATATGATTTTTAAAATAACTAGTTTTATAAATTAATTTTAATTTTTGTCTCTATTATAAATAAAAAAAATATTTATTTATGATATTATTGATAAAACAATTTAACTTAATTAACTTTTGTTGTCTTATAACAAAGAATCAAACAATTATTTTCTAATAAACAAATTAATTAAATGTTATTATGATGGTTATCATAACAATTGAATTAAATAAAAAGAGTTTAAAATTTTAAATTTTTATTAAATGTAAATAATAAAACTATATATATATATATTTTAAATTATCACCATTTCATTTTACCGCAAATATTTATTGGGGTGAAATTGTGACTTGGTCATTGAGTAAACTATATATTTAAATATATTTGTTGTCTTATACCAGGTCATTATTAGATGCAGATGAAAGTAAAACTTTGTATAAGAAAAGAAAATTAATAAGTCTTGTAATGACAAATATATAGTGTTCAAGTATTGTTCCAAAACATAGCATCTGCGGATTAACATAAGCATGAAGATATTAACATAGTAAAAAAAAGGTTAGGAAAAAAGAGTTTTAGCTTTGGTAGAGTTAATGCATGATCAACCCATAAACTAACGTACATCATTGTTTGTTGGATAGGGAATTCAATGATGAAATTCAAGTTGGTATTAATTCATTTGCATTTGAAAATGATTTTCAGCCTATGCCTATCTTTACACTCTTGCGCTAGTTACACATATTTGTCATACAATTAGCGTCTTTTATAAATATTTTTTTAAATGTCACAATTTCATTTTAGTATCTTTTACACATTATTTTATATGATGAAATTTTAAAAACAAATAATATATTTAATAAAAATAAATATTGATGATTATTTGATATGAAATTATGTTAAATAATTTTTAAATTTTTTTTTCCTGTAACGGTTCACTCATAATGCCATGGAGAATAATTATTTTCTGAAATGATAATTGCAGTTTATATCATTAAAAAATTAAATTAAAACTAATTTATATTATGATATAGTCAGTAAATAATTTAACACTTTATTGTAACAAAAATTATTTTTATCAATTAATTTTAATTTTTGTCTGTATTATAACTAAAAAAATATTTATTTATGATATTATTGATAAATTAATTTAACTTAATTAACTTTTGTTGTCTTATAACAAAGAATTACACAATTATTTTCTCATAAATAAATTAACTAAATGTTATTATGATAGTTATCGTAACAATTGAATTAAAAAAAAGAGTTTAAAAATTTAATTTTTTTTATTAAATGTAAATAATAAAACTATATATATATATACATTTAAATATCACCATTTCATTTTACTCCAAATATTTATTGGGGTGAAATTGTGACATGTGTCATTAAGTAAACTATATATTTAAATATAGTGAGTAAATAATTTA